>QFDD01120389.1:0-10590 GCA_006871305.1 Vachellia collinsii
TTAATAAGAATGACACGCCACCATAGCATTAAGAAATAGCCAAAATTGAAAAGCCCATGCACAAGAATGGCAAAATATCATGGAAAACACGACCCAACGTCCCAGAGGAATAACAAATAAAGCCAATGTGGAACAAACATGTAGGCAATGCATCATCACTACTCTCAAGACATTCTACCCAAACTCGCACTATAATTAGAAATTCTACTGCGCCAACTTCATTTCTCCAAATCACGTTCACTCACCAGCCTCCCTAAAACCAGAGCTAATTCCATTCTTCAGGTACAAGTAGAATAGACATATTTAGGCATCATATTGCGCAGCGCAATAAGTAGGAGATATCTCATATCGGCGTAGCACTTTATTTAGCTTCCCTTCACATATGCTCGCCCATATCCTCCTCCTCGTCTTCGTACTCGCCTTCGTCCTCTGCAGTGGCATCCTGATACTGCTGATATTCGGACACAAGGTCATTCATGTTGCTCTCTGCTTCTGTGAATTCCATTTCATCCATACCTTCCCCAGTGTACCAGTGCAAGAAAGCCTTCCTCCTGAACATGGCAGTAAATTGTTCGCTCACCCTCCTGAACATTTCCTGAATGGAAGTTGAGTTCCCGATAAAGGTGGATGCCATAGACAGCCCCCTGGGTGGGATGTCACACACGCTTGACTTCACATTGTTCGGGATCCACTCGACAAAGTAGGAAGAATTCTTATTTTGAACATTGATCATTTGCTCATCTACTTCCTTGGTGCTCATCTTACCCCTGAACATGGCTGATGCGGTCAGGTAGCGTCCGTGCCTGGGATCAGCAGCGCACATCATGTTTTTGGCATCCCACATTTGCTGAGTCAGCTCTGGAACTGTTAATGCGCGGTACTGCTGGGACCCACGGGAGGTCAGGGGGGCAAAGCCAACCATGAAGAAGTGAAGACGAGGGAAGGGGATGAGATTCACTGCAAGCTTCCGGAGGTCAGAGTTGAGTTGACCGGGGAATCGAAGACAGCAAGTGACCCCACTCATGGTTGCTGAGATCAGGTGGTTCAAATCACCAACTGCAACAAACCATGACACATTTTGAGTCATTACAGTCCAAAAGAGAAAAAGGGACTATGAACAGATGATCCAACTATAGAATTATGACATTCAGGGCTAAAATAGTGAGGCACTGCAATCATCAGAACAAAACAAAAAAGTACATAAAGTGGATATTATTTTGAAGCCATCACAGATAGATTGATTGATTCTGAATTATAATCCAGAAAATTCAATTTCAAAATCACAATCCGGATCATAATTTTTCATTTACGTATGACCCTAACACCCCCTAAAGAACTCACGTATTCATCCTTTGCCATGACCGGTATATATCACAAATTAAAGAAATCGCACCAGACAATGTCTAAGACTGCCTTGCGTCTACATTAGAAAACACAAGGCATGTTTGGCATAATATTGTAAATATAACTATCCGCATACTTATTAAAATAATGCTGCATTGATATGGCATACTCACAGCTGGGGGTTGTCAATTTAAGAGTCCTAAAGCAAATATCATACAAAGCTTCATTATCCAGCACCATGCACTCATCTGCATTTTCAACCAGCTGATGAACTGAAAGAGTGGCGTTGTAAGGCTCAACAACTGTATCTGACACCTTCGGTGAAGGAAACACGGAGAAGGTTAGCATCATTCTATCAGGGTACTCCTCCCGGATCTTAGAAATCAGCAGGGTACCCATCCCAGAGCCAGTCCCACCACCAAGAGAGTGGCACACTTGAAATCCTGCAACAGGGGATGCATCCTGTTAAATAATCCACTAAAATTTACTAAGCCGCATTGACTTCCTAACTGGCAAATAATTTATATTTAAACCAATTGCTTTAAATCTCTAATTTTACTGTCATAAGTCCAACTCTTGGAATGTGAATAAATATGCCTAGAAGACTGAGAATTCAATCATTGTCCGTGAATTGGGAGAAAAGCAAAGAATTACTCCATATTCTTGTCCATCTCAGGAATCAGCCTGAACAATCCATTGTTAAAGTGCATTTGGGACATCCAAAGTTCTTTATAATACTCGAGTTCCTAATGAAGAGGAAAGTAAGAAACCGACTCCAGATATTTTGACGCATACTTCCATTTTCAATAGACTTAATTAGAAATTTAGCATTCAGAACTATTAGAAATCATTATTCTAGAAGCTCAAATTGTCATTTATCCCAACTTGAAACAACCGATCTGCAATACATCAAGAAATTTTGTACAAATGCTACCTTGAAGGCAATCACAGTTCTCTGCCTCCTTCCTCACAACATCAAGAACGGCATCTATAAGCTCAGCACCCTCTGTGTAATGCCCCTTTGCCCAGTTGTTTCCAGCACCGGATTGGCCAAAAACAAAGTTATCAGGGCGAAAGATCTGGCCATAAGGACCAGTGCGTACACTGTCCATGGTACCAGGCTCAAGATCCATAAGCACTGCACGTGGAACAAACCTTCCACAAGAAGCCTCGTTATAGTAGACATTCACGCGCTCCAGCTGCAGATCTGTATGTCCAACGTACCTTCCAGTTGGATCTATGCCATGCTCCTCGCACACAACCTCCCAGAATTTGGAACCAATCTGGTTACCGCACTGTCCACCCTGAACGTGAAGGATCTCTCTCATTTTGCCTGCAATCAAACGAAAGACTTGAAAAATCAACTTCATCAACACCATCAGAATTACATAACATACAACAGCCATCAACAGTACACTTCGACGAGCTCAAAGTTTCATCGACAAATGATCGAAAGAGGATGTCCAAACAGAAAAGAATAAGATCGAGATACAATGTACAGAGCAGACCAACCAGGGAACAGAACTGGCGCAAATTTGAGGGCAATGAGATAAATGCTATGGAAGAGATGAGTGGCAGAGAGATAGATACCTGGAAGTGTGAAGAAGAGATCGATCGAATGGCGAGTGCCGGAGAGTGTGAGGAAGGGATGGAGTGATAAATACCTTGAAGGAGCGAGTACCCCGGTAGGATTTATATACTGCAGCAGAGTGAGAGGGAGGGAGTGAGCGTGACCGGTTCTACAGTGGCTGCGGAGCAAGTTTCAGTTTCCCCTCCTTTTCAAGTCAGTGATCGGACACCGTCCGATGGAATACGTGAACGGTGGAGATGGGGATCGTTTGCGATGATTAGAAATAAATTTGATCATGAGGACGAATATGCCCTTAAAGTAAAAGACAGGATGGTCCTTTGACTGCTGGTCAGTGCCCAGTTTGGGGATTTTGAGGACAAAGAATGTTTGGACACCCATGACGGGGTGTCAGGGGTGGTAAATTCAGTCCCTTCTCTGATCTCTGTATTTTTTTTTTAAAACAAAAGAAAAGATTATAAAATTTTCATGAAGACACGAGAACAGGTTTTATAAATATTTTTATATAAATTAAAACAAAATTCATCTTATATATTTACATCAAATTACATACAATCACTTTTTAAAAGCTATTTTTAAACATACTCATGATATTGCATGAGTTCTAATAGGATCTCTAATTTAAGCGTAGGGGATTTCTTTCATGGCAGTAAATTTGTTGGCAGATTGGTTTAAACTTGGATGTCAATAGTAGAAGATTTGGCATCATTACATTATCCATTTAAATTAACATAGAAATTACATTGGCAACAGGGAGATGCATTTATTGCAGCAATCGGTGAAGCAGGATAGAGAGATAATTAATTTAGGCAATCGATGCTGCAATTATTGAATAAGAAGCATTGTTTTATAATGATGATGATGATGTGAGGGCAGCGTGGGGGAGTAGGGGTTATGAAAGAAATGAGGATAAATGGAACAGAGCAATGAGGGAAGAGTGATGTGGGGAGGGTATCAGAGGGGAGTGAGGAGAGAAGTCGATAGCATGGCTGCAAGAGAGAGGGAGAAGTATCACCTTAAAATCGCATTTTTTTAAAAGGTGCCTACCTAATCCAGCGGTGCAACCATCTAATATTATGTGTGTCACGCATTAATTCTACTCTTTCTGCACCTCAGAATTATTTTTCAGGAAGAAGAGCGCACACATATATTTTACCTTTAAATTTGAGGGGCCAACTAATCCCCGCATTGGAAACCCCTCATCAGAGAGGAACAATTGGGTGTTGACTTTTGTGAACAATTTAAAAAAAAAAAAGACATTGGATGCGTGAAGCCAAATTTTTGGTACTGGTCCAGTGTCCCATCGTACTGTAATGGCACCATTCAATGCATATTCGTGAAACGCTACATACACGTTATCAAGATGTAACTCATATCATATATATATATATGTATTTTATAAATCTCAGATCACGTTGGATAGATAGCTTTAAAGACCTTCATTTAAATCCTAAATCCCGTCGTCTCTAATGTTGGGTTCTGATAACGAATGAATAGCAGGAGCATCAGCTGTTGATTCCCGGCAACATGTTCATGGATCACGTATCATGCCAAATAAAAAAGACATGATCGTAGTACTGTATTATTGAGGTACATCCTTGTTGCCTTGTCTTGGTCATCACACGCCACGGGTCTGCATCATCTGGTTGCTCCATCCCCAGCAGGCCGGCCAGCTTGGCTCTAGAGCTGCCAATAACTAATTAAATCTCAATCATCCGTATTTAATATGTAGCGCCTGAGATTTAACTTTTTTTTTTCTTTTTCAAAATGATGGTTTTTAAAATACATAATCATTTAAAAAATAATAGTTATGAGAATATCTTTCTTTTGAATTCTACAACTTCTCAAATGTTTTTTTTAAAGAAGATATGGTCTTTTTTAAAAGTTTGATATCTGAATTTTAATTGGCTATCCACGCTAAACAGGAGCCTGGTTCCCAATAATGGATGTGTAATAGGAATCTAGGGGGTGCATCATTCATCATTTCAGCATAACTCAAATGTGTAAATTTGATTAATGGTGCAAGGTAATCTTTTTTAAAGTAATTTATGATTTACGAGATAAATATGTGAGAAAAATTTTATTTTAATTCACGCAAACATATTTTTCTAACACTAATACAAATAGGTCTATAATGTTTATTCGATTTCCACAAATATGTTAGAACTATTTTTCTAAATGTGATTTACAGTCCACAAAAAAAAATTCTACAAGAGGCATTTTTTTTTGTTGCTCACGTGAATGTACTTTCTCAACACTATTGCAAACATGCCTTAAGACCCGTTTGGATAACCGTTGGAAGATTAACTTTTCGTCAAAATGTATTTTGGAAAATGACTTTTGTTCATAATGAATTTTGAAAAATGAAAATTTGTTTGGATAAACATTGTAAAAGTAACTTTTGGTAAAAAATAATAATTATGAGAATGTTTTTTTTTTTTGAATTCTACAACTACTCAAATGTTTTTTTTTTTAAGAAGATATGGTCTTTTTTAAAAGTTTGATATAGACTGTGCAGGACTGATCTGAATTTTAATTGGCTATCCACGCTAAACAGGAGTCTGGTTCCCAATAATTGATCCGTGTAATAGGAATCCAGGGGATGGGCTTACCTTACACTGCATCATTTATCATTTCACCATAACTCAAATGTGCGAGTTTGATTAACGGTGTAAAATATTTTTTTAACATAATTTACAGTTTACTATATGAGAAAAGTTTTATTTTGATTTATATAAACATATTTTTTTAATGCTCACACAAATAGGCCTATAATGTTTTTTCGATTTCCACAAACATGTTAGAGCTACTTTTTAAATGTAATTTATGGTCCATAAAAAAATTCTAGGAGAGGCATTTTTTTTTTTGCTTACTTGAACGTACTTTTTCAATACTATTACAAACATGCCTTCAGACCTGTTTGGATAATCGCTGGGAGAATGACTTTTGGCCATAATGTATTTTGAAAAATTACTTTTGTCCATAATAAATTTTGAAAATGAAAACTTGTTTGAATAAACATTGTAAAAGTAACTTTTGGTAAAAAATAATTTAAAATAAAATGAATATCATTAAATAATACATATATACATATATATTTTTATTTTATATTGTGATAAAATTAGGGGAAAATAAAATGATTAAAAGTAATTAGAATGTACCAGATCGCAACTTAACATATCTAGATGATGACGTGAAGTATCGTAGGTCGTGACTTTACATGTTACATTTTAACCCCTATTATGTATTGTTTTCAAAATATCTTTGAAGTACTCATTCTCTGCTCAAATACATTTCAATCTCCCATAACGCATTCCTGATGGCACAAATTGGTTTATCAAATAAACCCGTTCATTCCTACTCGTGTGTGTAGGAGAGGGGAGCGACTGCGTGAGGGATATAAAGGTAAATGGAGAGTGAGGAGAGTAACATGATTGAGGGCGAAACGGTAAATAAGAGGGGAAGATGTTTTGGGATTTGGAATTTGCGGGACGAATCAGGGGAACACGGAGGGGCAGCGCGCGTGATGGAAACGGTGAAGGGCATTGGCGGCAGAGGACAGAAGGGAATGCGGGAAGAAGGCGCGTGGGGGTGACTGTTAGGAGAGTGAGGGAAGAAGGGAACAAGAGGGGTGATGAGAAGAGTGGAACAGAGCACATGAGATAAGGGCATGGACATGTGAGCCATACGTCGCTTCCAGCCAATATCTATCTAGCAGGGACGCTCATGTTATGTACTGACCTTTCATAAAAAAAAAAAAACAAAGAAAAGAAAAGATAAGCATAAAATTACAGGCTACCTATCATCAATATTATTAACACACTCATAATAATATATATGGGCAGTAATTCCAATGAAGACATTATATTTGTAGTGCATGGAAGGGTCAGTGTCAAATTTAACCAGCTTTTGGATGCTACAGAGAGGGAAAAAAGGGGGGGGGTCCATGTGGTGCTTGATGCTGATGCTTGCTTCACATGCAGTTTAAGTATCAAGGTGCATCCATATTACATTATTGATGGCCTTTTTGTTAGAAAAGTATTTTGAGCTAAAATAATTCAAAATTTCTTTCATATATTGTAAATTATGTTAAAAAATTAATTTTTATGATTGATTCAAACAAGCCCATTATTTGATTATGATTTGAGATTGTGTCATGTCTTACATTCTATATATCTTATAAGTATAAATCTGATATACAATTAATAAAGTTAAATGTTAGTTTATAGTTTGTCTATATAAGGATTTATTTGTACTGTCTTTTATCAGAATTTAAATATTAGCACTCATTCATTTCCTCATAAGTTAGGTGTACTCGAGATTCAACTGCTCCTCGTTAAATTCAACGTCAAAAAATCATGCGCATTCTCATGATAATGCCTGCTCCTTCGTGTCAATCTATTCTCCAAACACTGGTTGGTTTTGATGATCCCGAATTGTGTAATTGACCATGACACTGCCTGCTCACCTAATTCATAACCTCCCCTTTCCTGACCTTTCTTGTTAAAATTCCAACAATCCCATTTTTTTTAATAATGGTGATGATTACAATACCTAATGGTTCCGCTGCTTTTTTGCTCAACTCTCTGATCGCAATCCTGTGTTGCTGGATGAAGCATCTTTGGGATGATGGCCATTCATCTATCGTATTTATCTTTATTTTAGTTTTAATCTCTTAAATTTAAAATTAACGGTTTTGATCTTTTTAAAGAATAAAATGATTCCGTTTTCATTAGATTTCATTGCAAGGATTAATGTTTAAACTAAAATTTCAACCTGAACAACAAAAACTATTAGTATTAAACTTAAAGAATTGAAACTAAAATAAGTTAAATTTAAAGATCAAAGATTGAATTAACCCAAAATAAATGAGGGGGGGGGGGGGTTTTAAAGATAACGAAATCCATTGATGTTCATGGCCGCGTTGAAATAGTTGGCTCGAAAGGGTGGCGTCCGAGGAATAAAATTGTCTATCAAGACATGTTCGACCCGTAAGTCGTGACAAAGAACAAATGTCTCAACTCTCACGAGTCCCTGGCGAAGTATATGGGCTGGGCTTTGCTTCTAAAGTGCATGGGTTAGTAATTGGTTTCATGGGATATTGCATTTTGTTTAAAGATAGGGGTTTTTACTTAACTCATAAACCCAATGAGCCCAGCGCAGTATCGCCAATTCGGGTCAGGTTTAGGTTTGCAAAATCTGACGGGCAATAATATAGCCTGGTTGCTGTAGAGACTCACTTGATTATAACCTGGCTGTATTTCTGTTGGAAAAGCATGTATACTCAATCCGAGATAAAACTCCTCTCACTTACCTACCTCATAATACATAAATCATTTTAAAAAAATAATTTCTATTACTGATTCAAATGGGTACCATGTAATATATGGACTACCTCCATGGAGTTGGTGATGTCTCTCCCAGACATTAGGCGATGATGTAATATTTGGTTTTAGTGCATTGGAATCGGTTGGATTTATTTGTAATCAGTACTTCAATTCAAGATGTTTGGTGTGATTGAATGGTATAATTAGATTATATTGCTGAGAATGACTTTGAAACTGTATAAATATGGACACCTAAGCATATAAGAGTGAGTGGAATGAAAGGAGGGGAAAGTAATGCATGAAATTATGAACCCAAACACAGGTAATGATACAAGTTAAAGTTGATCGAAGCATATATATACTCATGGGGTTTGCATGGGAGATGGCACAGATTATGTGTTGAGGAAGATGAATAATGTTTGGGCCCAGTAAAATGCCAGCAAGAGCATGCAGCTGCCTTATCCAACAACTATACCCTACCAATACGTGCTCATACTCACGCCAGCTTACTTCTTTTATCCACAACAACAATCTCACAACGTGGTGAACCAGTATTAAAATTACCTAACTCCAGTGGGGGGATGGAAACATTTGCTTAGAAAAAAAATAGTAACAGTATTTTCCCTTTAATTGGTTTAGGTGGTGTTTAGATAAACATATCTAGATTTGGACTACATGTTCAGAATCTCGTATTTATAGAATCCATGAATTTAAAACTATGGACAGTCTAAAACATTCACACTAACAAGAATGAGTTACCCCCGCGCGCCTCTGCGACTTGCCCACACGTTTGAACAGTATCGAAAGATGATGGCTGGGATTTGGAATTGTATCATGATAGAGCAGGTTTGTGAAATTATAGAGGACTTGTATGTGATAACAAGGTCACTTGGATTTGGATCAAATTCAAAATCATGAAATCTGCTTGCATTCAAATAATAGACCTGTTCCAAGTTAAATCCAAGACCACACTTATCCAGACACAGCATCAGTTACTTTTAATGTAAACATAAGCATGATGATGGGATGTGAAGCAGAGTGGGATAATGATGAGACTGTGTACACGCTTCTGCTTCACACCTCTCTGTATGGACGCCCTTTTAATCAATAATCAATAATCATCGATGATCCACTAGTGTATAGTAATTAATGTGAAAGTGAAAGTAAGGCAAAATGACAACTTGGAAATAACATCATGAGGATAAGTGGTTGACCATTTGGCACGTACGACGACGAGCTAAAAAGGACACGTTAAATGTTTGACCACAACGGTGTCTCACTTATCAGGTATGGATATATACAAGTTCAAAGCAGAATCGACAATTGGTTTAATTAACTATTAATATATAAAATGAAGATCGAGTCCTTGATGATTATTCAAATGAAGGGGTGCATGTGCATGTGCATGCGCATGTGCATGTGAGATGGACTGCTCCTTCAAACTAAATGATCGTGGGATTGTTATCCATATTTATTAAGTGACTTAATGGCACCGCAGCCTAGCTAGCTTGGTGAGTCCAAGAATTAGCTAACGGTCACTGTCTTGCCAGTTCACTTGCTCAATATTTTGTTGCATTTCTTTGGTTACTAGTCTATGGCAGTGGCCTGGATTAACAATAACAAGTCACGTTCCTTGGGGAAAAGGGAATAAGGACGTAATTAATTGGAGCGTGCATAACTTAATTATGACCAGTATCAACGAGTCTAATCAGTGCGGTAATGCTTTGTTGTTATTCTTGGGGGCGAAGTAAAATTTGCAACATGCATGCGTCATGGAGGGTGTGAGGGATGGAGCGATGACAAACAAAAGCGACAGAAGGAGAAGTCGCAATCACACCCAAGTGCAATGGGGTGAGTCACACAAGATTATTATTATTATTATTGTCGCATTTACTGGATATTTATAAAACAGATACAAAAAGTAATATAAACACACACAATGTGATTTAATTAGTAATGTGGGAGAAAAATAAGAAAAATAGGGAGTGGGTGGGGCTGAGTCGAAGATGGACCCCACCATGTGGATATGATGTTAGGTAAATCTGGTTGAATTGACGGGATAAATATATAAGATGAATTTTATTTCGATTTACGTAAACATATTTCTATAATATTATGTCTACCAGGACTCATATTACTCGAGGGGGGGTTTGAAAGACTCTCGCAAAGAAAATTCAAAGCCAATGAACAGGTGGCTAATTAAAGAGGCAAAAAAAAAAAAAACAAAAGAGATAAAGGGGTTGTGAGCTTTAATTTTGAATTCATCCCCATGCATTGGCCCATCTCGTTCCCCACCTCACGAATTGTCTACTTCAACTTTAGAAAATTTTG
>QFDD01120390.1:0-15291 GCA_006871305.1 Vachellia collinsii
AAAATCTCTAATGGTTGGTTTAGTTCATGGATTTCATGTGAATATAATGGATGTAAATATAATGTAATGGAATGATGATTTTAAAGTATTTGTTTGATATGTTATCAAAGAATTATGAAATGAAATTTATATTTTATCCAAAAATGTAAAATTACCTTTTTAACTATATTACGATTAAAAATGAAGGATATAAATGTATAAATATTGATTTATGAAAGGCCCATGTCCATAGTTTAATTCTTGTTAACTGTAATCCAGTTTACATAGCTAAAACTATGTAATGTTATTAATTTTGTAATATGGATTGTCAAATATAGAATGATAGTATTGCATTTAAGTTGACTTGCAAACTAGATCCAGTTAGGAGTAGAGTTAGTAATATAAGTTCACCTGGTGGGTTGAATTGAAAAAAAAAGAAAAAGAAAAACTGCTTAGATGTGAGTTTTTTTAACCCAGTCCTGCATAACCTACACCCACAGGTTAACCCATCAACATTTTTTTAAAAAATTTTTAAAAAATAAAATTGATTAATAAAAATATATGAATAATTTCTGATTATAATATAAAACTAATTAATATTGGATGATTGTTGATCATTTCATTTATGATTTATATTTAGTTTGAGTTTAATCTTATGGAGTGTATTATTATATATGTTTAAATTGTATTGTTTGAAATTTGAATTAAATGTTCTATATTTTTATAAATTAAATTTTTCAAAAAGGATATTTCATTTTAGGTATTGAGAAAAATAAAAAATATATTTAAAGTCCAAATTGAAAAAAGCAATATGTGTAAAAAAAGTATATAAAAAAAGGGATGATGGATTGAGTTGGATAAATACCAACCCGCCAATATGCGAGTTTTTCAGCCCAATGCATGATGGGCTGCCCTGTGTTAACAGCTCTAGTTAGAAGTCTAACAATAATTTGTTATACTAATTAATTGTTAATCTGTTATGATTGATTGTACTTATATACTTGGCAACCACAGTAATGAAAAATCTTGGGATTCCATTTTTTTCTTCTTCCAATCTCATTTGATTTTATGGATTATATTGTATTACTTCACCAACCAAACATTTAAATCAATAGAAAGTAGTAGAATTATATATAATCATTTTTCATAAAATCAAATCTAATGAACTAGAAGTAATTTTCCTAACATTTTGTATCTAAGCTTTTTAAGTAAAATTTTGAAAGGAAAAATTATTAGGAGAATGAGAATCACTAGAAGTTGTAATAAATATAATTACAAAATAAAAAATCTTGTAGTAAATCAGCAATCCACAGTAACCTATATTTTCTCTCAATTTTAAATTTGACAACTCTACTTTTTTTCCCTTAAATTTGTTAACGGTTTTTAACAAAGTAAAATTACATAAAATAATAGTGCTACGTATCAAAAATTAAAGGATTAAATATAGTTTTATCTTGGGAGAATTATGATAAATTCTAAAAATTAATTGTAGAATGAGAACCTTTTAAATTATATTACTAACTCTTTATATTATATAAATGAACTTTTACATTATATATAATTGAGTTTCCAAATCATATAACTTTTATAAGAGTTCAATAATAGGTTTTATTTTCTAATTAATTTTTCGGATTTATTTTTGACTATCCTAATTGCATTAATTATTTTCTGCTGGCAAAAAATAAAATAAAATTCTTTCCTCTTTCCTACACATCGTCCAGTAAAGCTAGCTGGTAGAACACAGCTGGGGCAACAAAATCTGAAAATGGTGCTATCTTCTTGAATTGCGGCTCCGCTGGGTCGGAGAGAGTGAAAACAGAGGCACTGGAATCCATGAATGCTCAACTATTGATTCAGATCTTTTCATACTTCGTATTAGCCTCTGTTTGTTTCATACAAACAACACTTGCCGATGGCGTAACCCCTGAGGAAGCGAAAGAACTTCGAGATGAGGTGGCTCCTCGTTTGATTTTTTATCTTTTCATTTATAACATATATCGAATAAAGTTCAATTTTTTTCCTTTTGGTCGGTGATTGGCAATTGGAATCTTGCTTACTGTCCCTGCTGATCTTTCAGTTGCTACTCATCGGTTTGATGCACTAATTCATTGAAACTGCATTATATAATAGTTTTACGACCTTTGTTTATTGGAATGCAACACAATTTAGAGTGGGAATTCCCTTTTAGATCTACCTGTCAATTTCCATATGACATGAGAGTAGTTTGGAAAATTAATCGGACTTTTTATTTGGTGATATATATTGAGGGGAGAAGGAAAATGATTCAATGCTCACATAATAGGTTCTTATGAAGCATCTTTGGTTTGAATAAGTTCCTTGCCCTTCCAACCATAGGGCATGATTTGATTATGCCTACTGAACAGTGAACATGATGTTCCAATGTCTTGGACTTTTGCGAATTTGGACCAAAATAATCCATAGTGTTTCGGGGTGAATTTCTCTATTTCTACCTCTGTCACGTAGTGGGTAGTTGTATTATATTTGCTGCTGAAGCTATGACTTTTCTTTAGCTGATGATTTTTTCTTCCTCGTGTAAATGTAGGTTCGTGGGATGTTTTATCATGCTTTTAATGGATATATGGAGCATGCTTTTCCACTTGATGAATTGAGACCTCTTTCATGTGGTGGAGAAGATTCTCTTGGCGGTTATGCCTTAACTTTGGTAAGAAAAATTCATATCTAGAGTTATAATAAGAAATCAGGAATATGTTCGCATTACTGATGTCTATAATGTGTCCAAAACAGATTGACTCGTTAGACACATTGGCTTTACTTGGCGATCATGAACGCTTCACAAGTTCAATTGAATGGATTGGTAAAAATCTTCGGTTTGATATAGTGAGTGAAGGGAATTATTTAGTTTTTCATTCTTCTTTTAACATATGAACATGGAGCTTTCTATTTATTTTTTCAAAAAAATTGTTGTTTCTTTATTTAATGTGATCAATAGGATGAATTTTAGACTTATCAATAATCACCTGAATATGTTAAGTTCATATTCTTTTTGTATTCTTGGTTAAGTGATTTATTCATTCAGATCAAAATTACCATGGGCTGACTTTTGATGCCTAGACTCTAGAGTCTAGAGCACTTGATTTGGTATCATGTGCTTTATTTAACTAGAAAGCTGTCTAAAAGTTTCTTTTTCAGATTATCTCAAGATTCAAACCTCTTAGATTTGAATAAAAATGTCATTGTAGCATCATCTGCAAAACCAGAAACTTAGAGAAACTTAATCCTCATTGATTCACTGGATAGAATAGCAGCCAATACATATAGGATTGGTAGTGACAACCCTGCTTGAATCCCAAATAAAAGGAACTCTATCAGCCAAATTATAGGAAATTAAATCTACGATAATCAGGATGATAATAAAAGAAAATTATGGATAAAATAAAAAGACTTACTGAAAGAGAGAAAGTAGTCTATTAACATGATAGACTTGTGACACAAGCACATCACACACGAACACAACTTGATGATGCATTTGAGAATATTATGGATTTCTAAGTCAATATTTCATTATGTAGTCCTTCATTATTATCCTCATTAGCTTGTTTTCATTTTGTATAATAAAATTATTGATTCTCAATTACAATTTTCGCTGCCACATCTCTTATATCTTTGCTTATGAATACTTTATGTGCATCTGAAATCAGTTTGTCACACTTTTTTGCAGAATAAAACAGTTTCTGTTTTCGAAACCACTATTAGGGTGCTTGGAGGCTTACTTTCTGCTCATCTAATTGCCAGTGATTATGCTACGGTATCAGTTATATCCATCCATATATGTTTATTCTCTTATAATCTTATATAAGGAAGGAAATATGTCATTGTAGGTTTAGCTTCAGCTAACTAGTTTGATTTCTTCATTTTAAACTTGATTTATCACAAAATTACTGGCATAGCATAGATAATCAGGCACGCACGCATGCACGTCTCTGTTGCTTTAATGAAATGTAACATAGGTCCTTGGAGACTAGTTGAGCCTTTACAAGGCCTTGTTTAGCTTGCATGCCTTATCCTTGATGTTATTATTGCCAAAACCAGGAGGGATTTCTGTTGAAACTTCTTCATGATCCTCATTCAACAAAGCATTCTATACATCCAATTGTTGAAGTTGCCAATCTAAATATGAAGTTTTATCTTCTTCGTACCTTTTATGTATTTCTATTTTTATGATTTAGGGGGGGTTTATTCCGGTGAAAGTTGTGTTTCTCTTGTTATTTGTTTATGTTTTTTTATTCCCTAGGTGCTTGCACTGTAATTATTGTGTTCCAATTTGTATATAGTGAATTTACATCAGCATTTGAAGTTGGTGAGTAAATCATCTATTCATGTATTTTCTGCAGGGTATGAGAGTTCCATCATATGACAATCAGTTACTGAACTTAGCTGAAGATCTTGGCAGGAGGTTGTTACCAGCATTTGACACCCCTACAGGTATTGCCTCTCATTTTGATAATAGAAAAAATTAATTAAAGTGAATGAGAATAACAAGAAAGGAGGATAAGACAACCCCTTAACAGAGAACACGACATGTGAATATAAAAGAAAAGAATACATGATTTTAAACAAAGTGAAATTGTTTTATTGGGGTCCGTGTTGCCAAATTTGACTTGATCTCTATCATTTTAAACCTATATGTTAGCATGATGTTAATATTAGACACTCCTAATATATGTGACTCATGCCTACTCATTGAGGCCATTCAGACAGCCTAGGTAGATCATATGCTAGACATGTAAGGGGATTTCTCTTCATAACCTTCTTTTACTGATGTTGTTAGCGTGGCCAACACAAATTAAGAGTTCATAGATAGCACATTATTAGAATGGAGAGGTGGTTGTTTTCTCACCTAACAGGGACAACAACGGCCTTAGGGCTTTCCCATTACCACACATCTGGTTGAGATAGCACATTATTGGCTGTGCAACTGTTAGTGTAACTTGATGATGGTACATCTACAGAATTTAGTGTGAATCAAATTACAAATTTCTACAAGTATAGGGATCCAATCACTTAGACAAACAATAGGGATCTCTAAAAATTCAGGGTTTTTTCATCCTTTGGACTTTATTGAATTCAAGTAATCAAATTCATAGGAAAAGATGTAACAAACTTTACCATTTAAATTGTTACAATTGCTAATGATAAAATATTTTAAGATCCGCATCATCTTGGATGCCTATCTTAGCTAACACAATCAACTAATATTTTCCTAAGAGCCTAAACAAACTGGCTGAAATATGAGGATCTAAATTGACAATATAAAAAAAATATTGAATTAAATAAAAAATAAAAAAATTTATTTGGATAAAGTGATCTCCAGTCCGCTACATCCCTGCTATCTCATGCAATGTTGTGTTGCAGGAATTCCATTTGGTTCTGTAAATTTGTTACATGGAGTTGATAAACATGAAAGCAAGGTAAAGTCTTCACCAATGCCTCATCCATTTGTCTTGTAATCTCTATGTCCAAAATATTTGCTACTCACTGGTCTGATTAAGTTCCCAATAATTAAATTGTATTTAACTTAGAAAAAGGGTGTAGAAAAAATGAAGGCAATCTCTTGTGGAGCATTGTTTACGTACAGGGGAGTGAGAATAATTCTTTGTGATTGTCATTTAACAAAATCGGGGAGATAAATACAGAGATGGCCAGTTGACATGGGCCGAAATTATAGGGATACATAGGGTTTCCACAGTTTAGTACTAGAATTTGATTATAAGTTAAAACTTCTTAGTTTGCTACTTTTTTAAACATAGGCATTCTGTGCCTTCAATCTATTTTCTGTTTTTTGTAGTGAGTTTATAATAATTACTTTTGCGCTTAGATAACTTCAACAGCTGGAGGTGGGACATTGACTCTTGAATTTGGAGTTCTGAGCCGTTTGACAAATGATCCCAGTAAGTTTACATTTATTCCTCTTTCTGAAGGTAATCTCTAGGAAGGGCTTGAATGCTTTACTTATGCACAAAGTTGGTACTAGGTATTATTTTAGCGTCTGACCTGGTATTCACTAGGAAAATAAATCTACCAATGATAAGTTGAGATCCATGAAATATTAATAATAATTGGGTAAGATATTTGTATCTTATTCTGCACACAAGGGCCAGCATCTCCTTGAAATATCATTACAACAACTACAACAAAGCCTTGTCCCGTTTGGTAGGGTTAGAAAGAGAACTCTTATCACCATCTCTGGGAATCGAATCCATGACCACATGGTTAATAGCCATGCGCTCTACCAGCTGAGTTAAGACGGCTGTTCATAGGAATAACGCTGTTGCCGGGGATACTAAGAAATATCCTTGAAATATCATTAATTGAGTAATTTATTTAAAATCAATCATGATTCATCCTTGTGGCAATGCGCCATGTTATTGTCTTGTAATGCATTTGGATACCAAGAAATGCTCAAAATGTTGAGGTTTCTCAGTCCTGAGATTTGGATGGAACAGGATAGTCTTTCTACCATTTTTCGGCCACTGAGCTTGTGGATTTTTTTTTTTCTGTGGAGAATAATCATTCAATGCCTTGATATGTCCTTTAATGTCGTGGATTCTGCTATAGAGTAATCAGTGTAGTCATTCCGTTGTTAATAAACTTTTTATTGATCATTTACATCCTAGGGTATCTAAATCTTGGCTATATGGGCCTTTCTTTCTTTGCTATTTACTGAGATTGATGGGTAGTTATTGCTGACAATCTCCTATATGCCTGCGTTTTGGATGAATGAAATTGTGTTAAGGATTTACTCTATTTGAAATTCCATGGTCTTTTTCACAGAATTAGCTTGGGATCAGGGATTTTGACTATTTTAAGAGAGTAACTTTTATTTGGACTAATGTCAATGTTTACTTCACTTTTTCTTTATCTGGTTCCCTCCATCTTTAGACTGGACGCTTGACTGGTTCAAAATTCAACTGGTTTAACTGGCCGGTTTCGTTGATTCTCAAATCATTGCTTTTATCATTAATTCCTATATTCTTTGGGGAGAAGGGAGTGTGGGTTAATTCCTTACAATTCTTCACATGTACATTTGTTGACGTGCAGTTTTTGAACAAGTGACTAAGAATGCAGTGCACGGACTATGGGCACAACGTTCAAGGCTCAATCTAGTTGGTGCACATATTAATGTTTTTACTGGTGAATGGACCCAGAAGGTACTGCATAGATTTCACTTGACAAAATTCATAAATTGTTTCAAGAAAATTATATTTATATATTACATCTCTGAATTTCAGGTGATGGTCATGCTAATTTTAATTATATGTTGTTTATCAGTTGCTTGATATTACCTTCCATATTGTCATTGCTCTAGTGATCTTTTTTTCTGCCTTCATAAACCCAACCTCAGTGGCATTGATTATTCCTTCTATTAGTATTAGAAACTACAGCCATCTCTATGATTTTTGCAGGATGCTGGGATAGGAACTAGTATTGATTCTTTCTATGAGTACCTGTTAAAGGTCAGTGGCCGCAACCGAAATGATTATTTTTATTGTTTATTTCATGATAAAAAGAAGAGACTCAGCAAATATGGGGGGCAAAAACGAAAAAGGATTACCATTTGGGGGATGATAAAAAAACAAGGGAGAAATGAAATGAGGAGCATTATGTTAGCCCTTCAATCTCTGACAGCTCTTCAGAAACAGTTGAACTATATTTATTTTATTAATAACTTCATTGAAAGTTCAATATTGAAAGGATAACTGAAGTTGATTTCTATTTTTCATTATTCATTTCTATGCATGGCAAATTTTCCGTTCTACCTAGTCACCATCTTGATTCCCTTTAATCATCTGTAGGTACTATGTTATTGGATTTTTTGTGTAATAGAGTACTAATATCTTTTATTTACATCATTGATTCCTGGCTCATGGTTCTATATAATGGATTTCATTATTAGATTTCCAGGGATCAGATGGCTCTTTTTCTGATAATGTTATTCTCTTATTTTCATTTCTGTTTTCCTTTACCCTGGTTGTTTGTTGGCTGTTTAGAAGGCAGGGTGGGAACCTTATACTTTGATTATGTGGTTTCTTCTTTAATAAATGAATCCTTTTATCCAAACAAATAAAACTAATTACTCATTATCTGTTTCATTGTATGCATGAAGGATCATTTACCTATTTAAAGCATATAAACGTAGTATATTTATTCTGCCAATCTGTTGAATCATACGAGCTGTATTTTGTACCAACTCATAAGTATGTAAATATCTTCTTTCGTTATCATATAATTTCATTTTTAGCAGGCAATCATATTCTCTGATTCTTCCTTCATGAATTTTCTCAGGCTTATTTATTATTTGGAGATGAGGAGTACTTGTATATATTTCAAGAAGCTTATGCTGCTGCCATGCATTATCTTTACAATGACCCTTGGTATTGTTTGTGGCTTTACATGCCTCCCTGTAATTACAGTTGACGTGTCTCCTGTATTTCTGACACTCTCTTGCTTGTTTGTAATGTAACTTCCTAAATAGTCAGGCTAAGTTAGGGAGAAATGGAAAAGACCAAAAGACATAAGTTGTGGCAAGACTAAATCATTGTGTGCACATAACTTCAAAGTATTCAACCTTCTACTTAAAATTTGAGAGCTAATATTCTTGTTGTTGACATCCTCAGCATTTAAACAGCTCCTGGCATTGTTTCCTTTGACAGTTCTCAACTATACTCCTTGGCCACATTGTCTGACATAGCTCCTAGTGATTTCTGAGTTCCCATGTTTAGCACTTTCAACCTTCTAAGTTCTAGCCAGGCACGTACTTATGTTATAGCCATGGGGATAATTGCCCCCACACGGCAAGAGAAAATTAAACACAATGACCCTAAATATTTTCTTTTCCCCCACAAAAATTTTTTAATGCCCCAATAAAAAATTCATCTGCCATTTTGCCCGTTTAAAAAGTTCCACCTATCCCCCTAAAAAAATTATTTAACTCAAATCTTATCTATATGTTATCATCTTAAATAACAAGAACTTGAGAATGGAGAGAGTAGTATGTTAGAAAATAACTTTTTTTGATTGTTTCTCCACCATACGAAAGAGATAAATAAATTATATTTAATAAAAAATTAAAAAAACATATTATTAATAAATATAAAAATTTAATTCATTTTAAGACAGTTTTGTTTTTTGCCATTATAATTTTATGCTTTATCCCTTGCTCTTCAGTATATAATTCTAATAAATTTTTACCTCTAATGCAATTTTAATTAATATTTAAAATTATATTTTAAAAAATAATTAATGTTTATCTTGAATAAATATTTTGCCCCTACTACCTAATTTTTCTGGGTCCATCTCTAGCGGGTCTTCACTGGTTGGGTTGCTCACTAGGTAACTGGTTAAAACCACTCCCATTCCATTGCCCAAGCCTTCGATACAAACTCACGGGGGCTGCACTCATTATGGTTCTTGGATTAAACCAAGATATTTGATTGTGACTATCTAGGCAACTAGGATTTCCATGTTGAAAGAGATTTAGAAAGATCTTTGATTTTGACTTCCCCCTTAGTGCCGCTTACATATCCCAAGTTTGAAGCCTGGATTTTGGTTTGTCTTTGCAGGTATGTAGAAGTGAATATGGATTCTGCTGCTATTGTTTGGCCATTATTCAACAGTTTGCAGGCATTCTGGCCTGGCCTCCAGGTTTTTCCTTACTAATTTCTAATACTATATAGTATGAAGTATAAACAATGGATCCGAGATTGTTAATATTAAAATCATAATGGTTAGGGAAGTATGCTCATGTTCACAGGTTTTAGCTGGAGACATTGATCCTGCAATTCGTACACATGCTGCCTTCTTTAGTGTATGGAGAAGATATGGTTTTACTCCAGAGGGTTTTAATCTTGCTACTCTAAGTGTTCAGGTATATTCCATACTATACCTGACGGTCAATGTTGGAGTGTTTAGTGTTGGCATGAATTTCGTTTTTATCAGTAAGAGCATTCGTGTATGTTGGTGAGCTACTCTTAAATCAGTTTATGGTAAATAATTTTCTGTGCTGAAATTTGTGCAATGCATATCTATGATCCAGTATAAAAGCTTGATACTAAGACTTCTTGGCATCTAGGCTGCATTTGTGATGGATTTAATTATTTGGATTTGTCAGAGTGATATTGCAATTTAAATATATGGTCGCTTGATTCTGTGGATGGTTTTGATATTTTAGTCTGTTTGTTGTTGATTGACACGTATTGGGCTAAGCCTATAATTCACATTGGGTATTTTGAGCTGCACAGACGCACAACACGCAATGTTAGTTAGTTTTGATCCAATGGGCTGATCGTTTAACCTCACTCCCCAGATGCATTCAACCAGCAACCACTTTCTCCCGCCCCCCCCCCCCCCCCCCCCCCCAAAACAAACAAACAAAAAAAGTCAACAGAGACGTGTCTTTTGTGCGCCAGATAGAAAAGCATTTCAGAAGTTTCTTACAATAGTAACGAATCATTCTTTTTTATACCCTTATTTTCAGCATGGGCAGAAAAGCTACCCTCTGCGGCCAGAGTTAATAGAGAGTACATATTGGCTGTACAAAGCTACCAGAGATCCTAGGTATTATCATAACTGCTTTTAGTTTGTAGCTTCTTAATTTTCTTCCCTGGTTAACGCTCTTTGTTTGTAGTTTAATATGACATTTGGGCTTTACTTATCTCAATAAATTTATTCTTGTTAGAGTAAGTGGTCCTGTTATTGGTTCCATACTATTCTCTGCAATCATTTATGGTCGTTCAGAAAAATAAAAATGATGGAGAATTAGAACCTTGCAGCCATTTTTCATGTTGCTTTGAACATGACAAAAAAAAGCAGATTTTATCAGAATGGATTGTTGACAATAAGGAGACCACTGTGAAGTAATTTGTGTTCTCTGAAAATTAAAATGTCATCTTTTTACATTTGAAGTCATATAAGATTAAAATTTATGAAATAACAAGTTTTTGGTCCAGAATGATTAGCTGGATGTCGATTTGGGTGGGGGGAAATAGTGAGAATGAAGGTTTTGAATACTAGTATCAAGTTTATTTCATATGGCTTTGTTAAAAGACTTTTTCCCGGCAAATATAATTCAATAAACACCTTTTAGCTGACATTGAATGTGTATCATTGCTTAATGCTAGTCTCTAAAGGGTAAAAATGGATGACGTTAAAATTTCTAGTGTGTCCTTTTGTGGGCTGGGTTACTATGCAGATTTCCTAGGTATTGACAGCCTGGGTGATATTTGTTGATCCCTATTTATTTGTAAGCTGGATTCTGATAAGCTTGTTTTCATCTTATTTCTTAACCATCTTTTTGTTTTGGAAGAAATTAAATGTAAATAATAGAATTTTCAACTTTAATTTGTTGGACCTTTTGTTTTCATTCCTCTTTTGCTTTTGGAGGATGTGTTATCATCCATCTTGCAATTTTTTCTCTTGTTCATAAATCTTATATTTTTTCTGTGAAGTGGGATTTACTTGTTCTACTTCAACTTATGTGAACTATTTTATTTTCTGATAATATTGGCTACAATTTTACTTTATTTGTATGAATTTAATCGTTGTTTATGTGTATCTTTGAAGATATCTTGATGTTGGACGGGACATGGTTGCTAGTTTACAGTATGGGGCCCGATGCCCTTGTGGATATTGTCACATTTCAGATGTTGAGTCTCACAATCAGGAAGATCACATGGAGAGCTTCTTTCTAGCTGAGACGGTAAGAATCAATTCTGCTTGAATTGACGTTACTCTCCTTTCATTTATGCTTCTTTGATGATAGTTACTATGATGGGTCGATTGATCTTCTGCTGGAGTTTCAATTAATATCTCTATTAGGATTTGGGATCTGGCTGAGACTCGCTGTGGTGATGTGTCAGATGGAGAGATCATTAGTTTTATTCTGAGTGTGCCTTCAGCATCTGTCATTATATTGGAAATGCCCCTTAACAGAATGATCACGTTCTATTTCTTTCCTTCCTTGACAAGATAACATCTTGTGTTAAAGTACATCCGTTTGGTCCCAAACATTTCTGTAGTTATTTTGGTTTTTACCTTTTTCTATCTATATGACATGCTGATATGATCTGATTACTATTAGGTCAAGTATTTGTGGCTTCTATTTGATTTGGCCGTGGGTCCTGATAACATTGTTGAAAACGGGCCATACAAGTAAGTGCACTAGTTCATTTATTGGGATTGACTCGCAGATTTCTTTTTTCCCCGAAAGAAAACTGAGTAACTTATTTTCTCTGTTATGCTTGGGAGCAGGTACATCTTCAGCACTGAAGGCCATTTACTGCCAGCTACTCCTCAAATCTCTCTTGTTAAGGAACATTGTTTATATTATGGGTCTTATTGTAGAATGAATGATATAAGACAAAGATCTTTTAGCTCAGAGTTTGAAAATGATCTGCAAGAATCCAATGAGAGTACAATCCATGGAAGTGGGACTCATGCTCAGAATATGTCAGATTATAATACTTTTGAATCAGCTTCTATTTCAGGTTTGATCAAGGTGAGTGCTTGGTACTCTTTCCTACTATCCCTGTAGAATTCTTCTTTCTCCTTTTTGCAATATTCATGGTACCTTCACTGAATATTATTTCATATAGCTTTTATTGCTTAAATTTGTTCACTGTTTTGATTAAATGATTAGAAGTTCAGAAATCAAGTTTTGTACTTCATATTTGGTTTCTGCTGCAAAATTTTCTTTTCTACAGTTCTACTGTTTCTGCCCATTATGAGACAGTTGAAACAGTTTGATGGTGCTAGAATCAGTAACTTATTTATCCCTGGATTTTAAAAATAGTGAATCAAAGGAGTTTTGGATGCTTTAAGTACGTCATAAACAAGACGTATTTTATTTTTTCATAAAGACTAGTCTGGCAGGTGGTTGCATTGCTTGGTGATGCAAAATTTAACCAGGTTGCGCTTCTTCTGTATTCCTAGCCTTCTAAAATGAAGGGAAGTGTACATGTTCTTTAACCCTTTTTAGAAGCCTCATCTTTGTGTCTTCCTGTGTCATCATTCCTGGACTCTATTCGCATAAGTATTATGTCCCTAGTATTTGAAATTCGTCATATCATCATTCTGGCCTACTATATCATGTCCCCATTTCTCATAAGAATCTCCTTGCTTCAATGGTCTAAAATGATATAGCCTTATAATTGACAATTAACCACCTATACATAGCAGAAAAGTGATGCTTTCAAGCTTTTTCCTGCTGTTGGATTTTTCACTGCGCTTTAGGTCAGTTCTTTAATGTTGAACATCTTATTGTAACTTCGCAGGGTCGTTGCCAAGGATTAACTCATGGGCAGAAGTTTGGGATATCATATGTGCATCCCCCTGATCAGCATCGTGACGAGCAGATCATCCAACAGAAAGAACCAACTGTTGTACAAAACCATGCAGTTTTGGTCATCCCAAGTCAAAGTGACGACCATTTGCCAACTGACCGTGATAGTGATCAAAATAATAATCAGACGCATGAATCAGACGTATCTCTACCTGAAGTGTGAAGAGAGGGACCTATGGTGCTGGTAGAACTCAAACGATGATCGACCTCATGCAGCATGAAAAGATCATATGATCTGTGAGCAAAAGCGAGTGGTTAATCATGGGTGGTGAAGGAAATTTGTGCCTTCCAAACTCTGGGATTGCTACCTGAAACATCTCTCATTTTCATTAGTTTATTCATAAGTCAAAAGCATAGTTTTGATCATTCTGGCAAATTTTGGATACCGTGGGCATGAAGCTACAGGCCTGAAACTACGGGCTGACCTGCTCTGCTAGATGCGCCTTCTCTCATTGCTGCCAGGGGCTGAGACAATTTTTTGCCTTGTGACCTGCACTGGGCTCGTCTAACAGAATGTAATTTTAAATTTTCTTTTGTTGTGTCATCATTTCCGATAAATTTCCTGTAACCTTTTGTAGAAAAATCTGATTTGTCTACGGATGATAGGTGACAGTTACTTTTGAAGGTGGACCACAGTTTCAAGTTCTAGAAGAGCAGGGAGCCATTCTCTTATTTGCCCATTTTGTTAACTTGTATGAGTCTCAAGAAAATGTAGCTGTCTCTCGTTAGTCTGGCTGGTCTTGGTTGGTTACCTTCAAAAATTTAGTCGAAATCACATTCATGTAAATCGAGATATAACTATTTTCATATATTTGTTTCATAGATTATAATTATGTTGCAAAAAGTAGTTTCTACCGTTAATCTAAACAGACACTTGATTTGTTTTATATTAGGGATTGGAATGAGTACTATATTAATTGGGAATATGGATAAGTTTTTTAGTTCAGAAATGTTTAGGTGAGTTGGATTATGAGTTCATTAGGTTTAGAACATATCTTCAGGATTTAGAGAATGCTTGTAAAGGTATTTATAGATTGCTTATTGACAGGTTTTAATATTGACAGTAAAATTTTAACTTTTTGACCAACCTTTGCTGGCAAATAGGATAAGTTCGAATTAAATAGCTTGTCTCAGTAGTTGAGGGGAGGAATAGTTTGGATTGGGCTATAGCTTATTTTCATATTGTGATTTCCCTGACCCAACTCAAACTTGTGTGGGTTGATGGGTTTTTATTGGCAAGTTATTAAAGGTATTCTAAAACCACTTTGGGTTTAAAATTAATCATTTTCAAGGTTTAGAGGGTAAAGGTTTTGTCTCTTTTAATAATTATACTTCTCAAGATTTAAATTTGTATTTTCATTACGAAAGTGAGGCCACTTATACGCGGGTTGATGAGTCAAATGTGCCAACTTATGGATCCACCTGATGTTTTTTCACTTAATTTCAATAATTTTAACGCCTAAATATAACAAACACAATTTACATTACTCCCTTTAAACCATTCAAGGAATAGAATTAATTCTTAAAATATGACATCTAAATATTACATTATACACATCATTTACTCTGTGTGTGTATTACTTCTTAACCTATGACAGAATTCACCATTCAAGGAATCGAATAAATAATTTGGAGAAGTTTGATTATATTTGAATTGTTATTATTGCAACCCAACCTACTATGAGAAAATGATTATTCAGGTCAATTCATCCAACCTCACCATTGTTCTCAACTCTAATTTGCTCACCAATCTATCTCCCTCCACGTTTTTTTTTATTTCTTGCACACAGCTAAATGCATACGCAACTTCATAGCTATTTATTGCTGGCAGAGAGCGCGCCCACACACACATATATAAGGTTGGTAGTACCAATGCTGCCACCGTACATGCATTGTATATATACTTCATGTACAAATACCTGTCATTGGATGCT
>QFDD01120391.1:0-12727 GCA_006871305.1 Vachellia collinsii
TATATATATATATAATATATTATTATAATATAATATTATTTATTTCACTATTCATTAATTTTTTTTTTAATTAATTATTATTTTTTTTTTATACAAATAATTATTTCTTAATTATATTTAAAGTATAAAATTTTAGAATGTTACAAATTTTCTTTGTTTTAAAATTTTTGTTTCAGACATTCTTATTCTTCCTATATTTGCTTCTAAGTTTCAAAAACAAATTCTTTTATATCAAAAATTTATTTTTAAATTGGGTTTCTTATCAATCATGCACCCTATAAAAATGTAAAAATGTGAAAACAAAAAAAATACTGTTGAAATATAATTTTTCTTACAACTTATCTAATGCATTGTATTATATCAATTTTCTCTTTTCCTTCAAATTTTAGAAGAAATCATTTCAAGCAAACCTTATTTCTAATTATTGTATGTGCTATATAAAGACACACACATTTTCACTCTTCAAATATTTATTATTTTCAATTTTAATATCAAACTAGTTATGTTGTTTTCCATATGCAAACTACTTTTTAAAAAACTAAATTAAAAATCTATTGTTATAACTTGATCTATTTGGAAAAGTGAAAATATATTAAATATGCTTGTAATCTATGGCCTGCCCTATGACTAACAAGCTTAGGTGCCGAGCTACAAAATTGGGGATTGAATACAAAACTTTATTCTATCATTTTATTTCTTACATTAATAACATTTAGACATCTAATTACTTCTAATTATAAATCATGTGACTACTATTAAAAACAGTTTTCATATCCAATTATTGAAATTATCGTTTATAATATTGTTATCTTAGCTTTATTTTTTAATTTAATTTTGATATTATTTAGGGAAAATTCCAGTAAAAGCCCCTCGAAATTGGGAAAAGACAGATTGGGGTCTTCAATTTTCATATTCCCAAATTAGTACCCTAGACCAAATAGGTATTTTGAGATCTTAGTGAAAAGATCGGATTGCCCTTATTTTGTTATAACTGTCTTTCTTCGCATTTCTCTGACGATACTCGTAATGTTTTCTGATGGCCGCGTTTCTCCAGCGACACTAGGAACTTTTCTTCGTAGTCCCACACTCAGTCACCCACTTCTCCAACGGCACCGTTTCTCCGAGAGCCCCATTCCCCACTTCTCTAACTGCACCATTTCTCTAAGAGCCCTGCTACTCCGGCATCACTGTTTTCTTTCTTCCTCTTTCTCATGCTCCGTGTTTGTCACTTTGATCTACGTTTTTTTTAAAAAAAGGATCTCATCGTTGGCTCTTATTCAGATGAGCTGAGGATGAGAGCTCCATTTATATGAAATCATTCTCATCCGAATGAGAGCCCTTTGTTAAAAAAAATAAGATCTCATCCTCATCTCTCAGATGAGCTGAGGATGAGAGCTCAATTCGGATAAAAGCATTCTCATCTGAATGGGAGCCCTTTGTAAAAAAAAAAAAGATCTCATCTTCAGCTCTCGGATGAGCTAAGGATGAGAGTATTCTCATCCAAATAGGAGACCTTTGAGAGGAAAAAAAGGAGGGTGCAATGTTTTTCCAGTTACAATCCAGTGGAGCAATACCACCTGCTCTTGTTTTGATAAATCATCCAAGTCTGTGAGTTTCCATCTTCTTACTCTGTGACTATTCATGAATGCTTAGGTCTTGTGTTGTTGTTATCCAATTCCTGTTTTTTGATAAATCATTTAAGCCTGTTCTGTTTTGTTGTTATACAAGATGGAAGGAAAAAGTTGCACCAAATCGTTTTGTGAATAACTTACTTTAGCAATCAAAGGATCCTTTAGATCAGACACAAGTTTTTGAGCAAAGAGGCTCATTTCAAGTGAAGGGGAACTTAAAAAGCAACTAGAGAGTTTTTATAATACATGCTTCTTTTGCAAATAATAGATAATAACTGTTGAGTATAATAAAATTTAGTTTTTCTCTGTATTTCCTGCTCAGTGAGGGAATGGAGTTTACAGGCTCTTAGATTATAGGGTGTAAAAGTTGGAAATATAAGGCATTGTGTTGATAGATTGTAATAAGAGATGTTGAACAATAAAAATTGCATGTGCATATCTTTTCTCAATAGTCTATATGAGAGTGTATGCCTCAGTTTGAATACCATATAAATTCTTGGTTCCAAAGCTTTCATGCAAGGTTTTTAAAAATCCAGTGGAGGCTAATTTCATGCAATGATGCCACATGGTTTTACACCTCTGCCCTTTCTTTGTTTTCTCGATACATAATCTTCTCTAAAATCTTTCATTTTTAAATCCATCATGTGACATCCTAAGGTATTGTCCCTGTTTAGCAGCCCGTAGGCACAGGATTTGGTCCTTTTGGGGTCCCATAGTCACTCAAAAGGTGCCTCGGATGTCAAAGGTCACACATTGATTACATATATGGCCTTCACTTTGGACGAGTCTAACCGATGTGGGATTTGAGCGCACCCTGCCCATTGCGTCTCCCTTCCCCCTTCACCCACTCTGAGGTCCCTCAGGGTGTTAGGTCCCTAGCAGCGTTTGGTGTAACACTCTCCCCACCAACGAAAAGAGTGGTGGGCCCATAACCCACAAGTCCCTGGATCGAAACCAGGCTCTGATACCATATTGTGACATCATGAGGTATTGTCCCTATTTAGCCACCCGTAGGCACAGAGTTTTATCCTTTTAAGGTCCCATAGTCACTTAAAAGGCGCCTTAGATGTCAAAGGCCACACATTGACTACATATATGGCCTTCACTTTGGACGAGTCTAACCGATGTGGGACTTAAGCGCACCCTACCTACTGCGTCTCCCTTCCCCCTTCACCCACTCTGGGGTCCCTCAAGGTGTTAGGTCCCTAACAGCATTTGGTGTTACATATCACATTGAAATGATAGGTAAGACCTGGAAAATACTTCTTTAATGCCGCTATCAGAGCAATTGGAAAGATCAATATAATAGCAGAAGACTTGGTAAATATTACCAAAATGAATTTTGATTCTGATAATTTTTCCAACTCATCTTTAGCATAGTCTTGTCATTGTTGGGTTACATGGCAGGGAATTATTACTGAGGATGTAGTTCAGCTAAGAAAACATATTGGAGCACCTGGAATGGCTGTTCTCCAATTTGGTAATCGTTAATTTTTGTTTTCCATCCTTTATTGCCTAACTGAGAAATATTGCTTGGGTCTCAGTGCCTTGAGATTTTTTTCCCCTTTGAACAACTTTTGGTGGTGATGCTGATAACCCTCATTTGCCCCATAATCATGAGTTTAATCAAGTTGCGTGTACAAGAACTCATGACAATGACACAATAAGAACTTCTTAATCCACATTTTTTTTCTAATGCTTTATGTCTCTCTCATAGGACTATTACATCGTCAGTCTCGTTGACGGCTTCAATCTACCAATGACTGTGGAAGCGGGAGGTGGCTCGGGATCCTGCTCAAGCATTGCTATAATTAGGGGGTGGCGACGCCTGTAACAGTGCATGGGGGCGTTTGAGAAGCCAGAGTATTGCTGTAACGGGGAGTATGTGTCGTTGTCGACGTATAAACCGTCAATGTACTCGATGATGTTCTTATTCAATATTCGTGGGCAATTTGGTATTTTCACTAACATTTTGAAATTCCTATTTGGTCCAGCATTTTGATATGAGATAATGGAAATTCAAAACCCTGATTTGTCTTTTTACAATTTTAAGGATATTTTTATGGGATTTTCCCTATCATTTATGTCTCAAATTAAAAATTTTACCAGTTTAAATTAAAAAAAGAAAAATAAAATAGAATTTTTTTAGTTAAACGGGCCAAAAATTCATTGGTTGGCCTGTCAATTCGAGGGCCATACTTTAAAAAGAAAACCCTTTTATATTTGAGGGCATAAACGGGTTGCCCATTTAGATTTGAGCTCCTGAAGGGTTAATCCTGTAGGGTTGGATTAACTCAAATTTCCAACTCTAATGTTGTGATGTTGGGTGTGGGAGTGGTCCCTCCCACGGAGAAGGGTTTAAGATAGGATTAAAAATAATGTAAAATGATAAAAAGTAGAACAAAATGTATCGTTGGGCGTCAGTCTTGTTCAAACATTAAAAATAATTTTTCCTATTTCTTTGGGCGTCATTTTCAAATCAAAACTAACGGCCATCTAGAAGACGACAAAAAACGTGTGAAAGAGAGAGAGAGAGAGAGAGGATCTTGGAATACATCTGGAGTTCGATGCATTTTTGGGAAAAATTATAGCAACAAGCTGCTGTTTGTGTAAAATGCATTTGATCAGACGCACAGCCAAACGGTTTATTTTGGTCAGAATGCATTATATTCCACTTGAATGCTTTTTTGCTGCCCAAAACACTCTGCCAAACAGATTCAATGTCTATTTACACAATGATGATACTCCTATTTTAAAATATTTACATCTTATATTAAATATTTTTGCATCTTCACTCTTCAATATTAAAACTGATTGCTTTTTTTTAAAAGATTAAAAAAAATTTAAAAATTATTTAATTATAGCATATATTATAAAATTTTTTATGTGTATCTTTAGATTATATATTAGTTTATGGGTGGTAGATTAGTTTAAAAAAATAATAAATTTGCATGATAATTAACTCTCTTAAATTTTTTAAAAAAATCAATTAACCTTTGTATCAATGATATGATGTATTATTTACAATTGCCGAAAATTGTTGAAGAGATTCCCTCGAAAGTGTGGCATAGCCATGCTAGTACTCAAACAACCACGCTGCGTGGAGTTGGGTTCCTCCGAATACGGTGCATAAACATTGAAGTCAACTACATTATTCATGTTCCGTACATAATACAGCTGCTATAAATTTCCAATATTGATAGTTTTGAACATCACTTCATATTGAAAAAAAATACTACTATTAAATTTATAACAAGCCATTTGTTAGTATAAAGTCAAACCAGCATCTCTCACGATCGTTAGCTTTTTTTTTTTTTTTCCTTTTTCTTTCCATCACGATCGTTAGATGCGACGACAGTGTGATGTGCTCTACATGTGTGTGTGTGTGACGATACGTCCATTACTGTTAATTTGTGGGAGAGTACGGAGGCCACCGATTTGGAAGAATACTAACTATTCGAGGTCGTTTGAATCATTCCGCGCCGTTGTGCTCCTTTTCTCACTTCCTAGCAATTTCGGTTGAACGCGTTCCCTCCCTTGCCCCACTCTTTCACTCCCGTCCCTTTTGTTTACTAGTCATTCCTCACTAATGTTGACTTCATTTTCACCTTCTCCGATCTTCATCTCACCGCTGATTTGAGCCCAAATTCTTCACCTGGGTTCAGATAGTAGGTGATGATGAAGCAATCTGGGTTCGTCAAGTTTTAGTGTTTTTGGATTGTGTTAATTTTGATCCTTTTATGGCTTCGCTTCTGAGAAAATTGCTACCTGGCGCGTCTTCATCAATTCATGATGATGGCGATGATTCTAACTATGAGTACTCATTTGCAACGGAGTACAAGGGCCCTCCTCTCAGTTTCTCCATCCCTGAAGCAACCCCTTTTAAGATTGAGCAAATCTCAGTTGCTTCCGTTGCTTCTTCTTCATCTGATCACATTTCTGTGCCGGTTATTCAACCCATTGTGAAATCTAACATACACCTGAAACTTAATGGAGATGTTCTTGTTTCTTCAAATTCAAAATCTCCTGCTATTGGGTTTGCCATCTCCGGCTCTGCCGAGTCAACCAAGTCTCGCTCTTTGCGAGTTACGGTGGATACAGTGGATAGGATAGATAAGTCAGGTTCATTACACAGAATTTACGATGCTGATAAGTGTCTTACAGAAAGTACATCACAGAAACTCCAGACTTCTGGGCCGTCTGGATTTTCTGGTAGGTGTGAAATTGTTGAAGAGTCACCTGAAAGTGAGTTGAATCCCACCATTTCAGACACTGCAGAGTCAGGCTCAAGCTCCGGCTCAGCTTCTTCCGACATATTTTCATGCAGGGAAGATGATAACCGTAACAGTGTCGCACCGGGACATGTCAACGGGCCTTTCGTTGTGACTTTTGTCGGTTCAGAAGAGTCATATGACACGGTGGTTAATGGAAACTTTGGTGGTGGTTCTGAGGTTGCAAGCATCCCTGTGAGGCCACATGCTGAGAGAACTGGGAAGAAAGGCACGTGCTATAGATGCAATAGAGGAAATAGGTTCACAGAGAAGGAGATTTGCATTGTGTGCCGTGCCAAGTATTGCAGATACTGTGTTATAAGGGTCATGGGGTCTATGCCTGAAGGAAGGAAATGTATCACTTGTATTGGTTACAGGGTTGATGAGAGTATGAGGAGGACCCAGGGAAAGTGTTCTCGTTTGCTCAAACACATGTTGTCTGATGTGCAGGTGAAACAAATAATGCATGCTGAATTGAGTTGTGAAGCTAATCAAATTCCCCCAGAACTCTTTTTTGTGAATGAAGATCCTCTTGACCGAAGCCAGCTAAAGCTGTTAATGGGCTGTACCAAACCCCCAAAAAAGTTAAAACCAGGCTCCTATTGGTATGATAAAGCATCGGGATTCTGGGGAAAGGTGAATACTATCCTTCCTAAGTTGTTATATTCATCTTTGTTAATCTTCCTCCTAGTGATCAACCTTTTGAGGTCAAGTTCTTCAGATTATTATTATTATTATTTTTTGCCAGAAAGTTCTTCAGATTATTTTACTGTTAGTGCTTTAAACAATAAAAACTGAAATATGTTGTACTGCAATCTAACAGGATGGTCAAGCGCCTTCACAAATTATTAGCCCAGACCTGGATGTTGGAGGTCACCTGCAAAAACATGCAAGCAAAGGAAACACAAACGTGTCAATAAACGGCCGAGAAATAACGAAAAAAGAGCTCATGATGCTGCAGGTTGGTGTAGTGGGAACATACCATAATTTGTTGAGGTTTACTGAGCATCTTGAATCAAAGTATGTTCTGTTTGTTTGCAGTTAGGAGGAATCCCATGTGAAGGAACGCCTGAGTTTTGGGTTAGTGCAGATGGGTCATACCAGGAAGCGGGGCAGAAGAATGTCAAAGGGTGTATATGGCATAAGGTATGTCAGTGTGTTGATTGATCTTGTCTTTTATTTTCGCAGATTTTTCTTTAGCCATACCATTCATCAATGATTATGAGTATTTTTCTTTTACAGAGAAGAGTGAAGACAGCTTGTTTCTTCCTGTCTCTGCCACGTCCTTCCAAAACCGTAGCTGCCAGCTGTGAAAGCGAAGGAGGAGAGAATAGAACCAAAGATGACCCTGTACAGAAAAAGCTTTACAAATTTCTTCTTGTTGGTTCTATCAAATCTGGAACAAGTACCATAGTTAAACAGGTAGGAACAAGAGTGCTGCTAGAGGGAACTCATTTTTATTGCACTACTCATGCTGTTCTTACATTCCAGCATTGTTGCTGGACTAAAGGAAAAAAATGTGATGTTGATGGGTTGAATGACTTATGCTGTGATTGTAAACACCGAAATTTAGCCTAATTCTTGTACTAGTACTACTTTTCGTTCCTCCTCTTCAACATATTTGATTTCTATCAGTCACATCTCACGTTGCCTGTTGCCCTTGTCAGATGATAAGCTTTGTGCATGATCCATATTTGAGAATTTCTTCTGATGCACATTATTTTGTCAAACCGGGGTATTTCTTGCCTTTAAATAATCCTTGATTTGGAGTCATCCTAAAAGACTGAAAATTTGATCTCAGGCCAAGCATCTGTACAACATTCCTTTCTCTGAAGAAGAACGCCAAAATATCAAGTTGGTGATACAAAGCAATTTATATACATACCTTGGTATACTCCTGGAGGGGCGTGAGACTTTTGAAGAGAGTTTGTTGGAGAAAAGGAACAGACAGATCACTGATGAGTCCACTTCGGCTGGTAATTTTTCCCCCTAAATGGAAGTTAACCAGAAGTTCTGTTTTGATCAGATAATTGGTAGCATTCTACCTTATTACGGAGAGAAATTATTAACTTAAGCTAGCAACAGGTAACACTGGCGAAACTAGTTATACAACAATCTATTCCATTGGCCCAAGACTGAAAGCCTTCTCAGACTGGCTTATCAAATATATGGTTTCGGGTAACTTGGAGGCAATATTTCCAGCCTCTACTCGTGAATATGCGCCACTTATTGAAGAGCTATGGAAGGATGCGGCCATTCAGGCAACATACAACCGGAGAAATGAACTGGCCATGCTACCTAGGGGTGCAAGTTATTTTCTAGACCGGGTAAGATATTGTTTGTCTTTCAATCTTTCGCTCATATTATGCTTGCTGAACATGAGTGATTCCAAGTGCTGACACTGTGGACCCAGACGTAGGGGAAACATTAGTTCAATTTATAGGTCTACAATGAACGATTTTAATGTTTCAACAGGTTGTGATGATTTTTCTATTTTTGGTGGTTTAATTTATTTGGATATGAATATATGAGGCTCATCTCATCACTTTAGAAAAGAAGACTGGTTTATCATCGATGTCTAAAAAAAATCTCTGGATGCAGGCTGTTGAGATTTCCAAGGTTGACTATGAACCCACGGACATGGATATCATGTATGCTGAGGGAATAGCGTTATCCAACAGTCCCACTACAGTGGAATTTTCATTTCCCAGGACAAGTTCCGAGGAATCTTTGGACCCTGATTATCAGCATGACCCTTCTCTCAAGTAAGCTCTCCTTAATTCCCATAGAAGAGTTGAGATAGGATTTCCTTAACGTTACACACCTTCAATTCTTTCTCTAGTGAATCAATGTGGGACTAATATATTCTCTAATAACCTATAGGTACCAACTCATCAGAGTACATCCAAAAGGCCTAGGAGAAAACTGCAAATGGTTGGAGATGTTTGAAGACATGGATGTTGTCTTGTTCTGTGTGGCCTCAACTGATTATGATGAATATACTGTGGACAGAAGTGGAGTTGCTACGAACAAAATGATGGCGGCCAAGCAACTATTTGAAAACGTAATCACTCATCCTTCCTTCAGCACCAAAAAATTCCTTTTGATTCTGAACAAACTCGATCTGCTTGAGGAAAAGATCGAACAAACACCTCTAACACGATGCGAATGGTTCCGTGACTTCAATCCAGTGATCAGCAACAATCAGAATCACGTCAGTAATTATACTAATAGCCCTCCATTAGCTCAACGTGCCTTTCAATTCATAGCTACCAAGTTTAAGAGACTGTTCAATTCTCTTACAAGCAGAAAGCTATTTGTTTCACCGGTCACTGGATTGGAACCTGATACTGTTGATGAAGCTCTCAGATATGCAAGAGAGGTTATGGTGTGGGAAAAATGGGATCTTTCTGCCACAGGCGATAAGTTTGAGAATACTTCAACATCTGTTGGTGAGATAGAGCCAAGCTCCTGATGGTTCTCCAGTTCATCCAGTGTTCTTGTATAGAAATGAGTAAGTTAGAAGATTCAAGAAAAAAAAGGTTCAGAAAGTTTTCAAGTGAATTGCTGTCACAGTTCTACAAAATTCTTTGTACATATCAAACCATAAAAAGATGCAGAACATAAAGGAGATTGTCTTTGAATTTGATATGAGGGGACAAATAGAAAATAATTTGATGATTTTATTCTCTATATTCTCACAGGCTAAACTGCAATAAATATCCATAGAGAATAGGATTCCCCCCCCCCCCAACTGTTCAAAGTGGTCAATTTAGTCATTGTCTGCTCAAAATTTCCTCAACCAGTTAGCAGCTGAAATCTGATGAACCTTGAAAAATATCTGGATGAGAAAATCGTGTGCCACTAGTAATTTCTAACTTGTCAGAAACCCTTTCACGCTTTTGAGTTAGCGTGTCATTGTCATGTTCTGGCCAAGAGATGAAGTAAACTTCCTCAAAAGGCTCGTCCATGTCCTCTTTTACTCTGATATGGAGTTTCTGTTAATCATACTCTTAGCAATACACTTTTTTTTTGGCCGAAAATATTCTTAAGAGCAAGTTTGTGAAAATACTCTTAGCAAAATGCTTCTTAAACTAGTGAGGCTGCACTCGCAGTGCTCAGAAAGCAATGTAAAGTCTAGTTGAGCTCCCAAAAGTTTAGCCTAGACTTTTTGCATTTGTCAATTTGTCATGATAAAAAGGGGTTAAATTATTTTTTTCAAGAATAGTTTCAACCCCAAATTATACATTTTTTTTTTGTTTAAGTAGAAGCCAATTCAACTCATTTGTGCTACATGCGTATAACTCAAAAAGTTTTTAATGTTAGGAGGATATTATAATTTGAATGCTTTTGAAATGTGGTCTCGACCAACCAAACTTAACCTATGATTTTCCCGGACACCCCATGTAAGGAAATGTGGTTTGTTGTGTAAGATGTGGCAAATTGTCTTTCAAGATAACAAAGCTTGTTTTCTTTTTGTAATTTAATGACGAACTTACTTCCCTCCACCACAAAAAAGAAATATAGAAATAAAAGAGAAGGAACCGACAAAAATTACTCCAACCGATGAAGAGCTGAGTCGTAACTCAGAATATTATGACTTCAAATTTTACGGTTGATGTGATGACTTAACGGGTGAGTTTATGTCTGCAAGCATGAAGGAGCTCTAATAAATCTGATAAACCATCATCCAACTCATCTAAATTTTCATGATTTAAAAAAAATGAAAAGCGAAAGAAGTAGATGTCAATTTGTTCGATGTCCCTGTTGGGGCGTCTTCCTCGTGACTACATTTTCTGTGCTTCATTAGAAAGGCTCGGATTCTGGGGATCTGAGCAAGAAATGGGAAGAACAGTTTATGCAGAAGGGGAAAAAAATTCTTTCCCTTTCTTTCTTTCTTTGATGAGTAATTCGATCAAATGAGTTGAAATCGATTGCGTTATTTCTTTGCCCTTTCGCCGCGGGATCGGCTGGGTTCTGTCATATTCTTCTTGGATACTTAATCAAAATGAAAAAGAATTTGGTCAAATTCTCCAAATGCTTTCTGTTTCTGATAATACACATACAACAGAAACTCTATTGTTTTAAGGGACCAGTCTCGCGATTTCGAACTCTTTAAAAGTAAGTAAGAACCGTGCCAAGTTTCGCGTTATTCGCCTGCAAAATTTCAAAGAGCTCAGAAACAAATCAGAGACAGAGAGATGATGCAGATGAGGCATACACACCAAAAGTTTAGTGAACAAACGGCCTTCGTCTTCCTCAAGTGACTAGGACAGCATCATACAATTTACATTAATTACACCGAAACTTCAAACTAATTACACTCTCCTATATGAACAGAAACGCAAAGATACATAGATGCATACATGCACTCAAACACACAAGATCTACAGAGAGACATGTATGTATGTATGTAAATCATCAAGGAGCAAAGCGATCCATCAGCAGAGAGACGGTGGATTCTGACATCTCGAGGGGTGGTGTGTTCTTGAGAATGGCTTGGGTTCGAGGTGATTGAGGAGGTCGTGAAGAAGAAGATTCCATGGATTTGGAGGAGGAGGGATTGGAAGAAAGAAGCTTGGCTCTGAGCTTAGAGAGCTCACCCACACAAATCTCAACCATGGCCGACATATTGGGGAATGGATGCTGTGAAGGAAAAAAGATCCCTTTTTTCTATCTTTTGCTGCACCTTGGAGTTTGATACGAACGTATGCGAGGTGCCACCCGCTTTATATAAGCAAAACCCAGCGCTTTTAACCTTGGCAAATTTGACACAAGGCTCCATTAACCGACATAACCGTAAATCATTTCTTTTATTTTTTATCCTAATTAGTTATTGGTTAGTCTCATTACTTAAATTATCCATTTACTCATTCTACTTTCCATACTTTAAAGAACTGAATTACATTTTATACATTTAATTAATTTTTAATCTATAAAATTAATAATTCAGTTATTTACACCTTAAACCTTTGAAAAATTTTAATTCACCTGGGTTTAAATTTTTTTTTTTATATCACTCATAGGTGTACACAGAAAAGGAAGAATTTTTTAACAGTCATGAATGCTAAAGCTCAAGGTTCATATAAGAGATGGTTAGGGGCTGAACTTGTACTCACTATACATCTCAATTTAATTAATCTATTGATTATTTGAACTTTTATATCTATGGTTTCACCCAAACTAATTTAAAAAGAAAAAGAGTTAGGAAATTGTGGTTATGAGAGAAACGCGTGCGTGTGTATGTGAGAGGGAGGATATGGGTGCCACATAAGGGAGAGGATATACTCTCACACACGGTTTCGTATATTCTATTGGCTGCTCCTCTGTCGTCTATCTTTTGTCCCATTCAATCTCATAAATTACCCTTTTACTGCTAATTATTCGTTGCTAATACTCCTTCTCTTTTAAATTATAACTCATACGACTTCTTTTTGTTAAATTTAATCTCTTGTATGATTGGATTTCATTTATTCCTTCATCATACCCCTTTGAACTTGAAGGCAAGGCAGCAGAAAACGATTGAAGACTTTTTTGCAAGATAAATCGAAGGTACTTTATTTTTCGAAAAATCAAAATTTTATGAATGATGTATCCAAATTATGACCAGTGTTCTGAATATTAAGAGAGTATTTTAGATTCATATTTTCTTTTGAAGGTTCGAGTAATAACTTTTTCTATTTAATTTAATTTGAAATGTTAAAAAGGAAGGAACAAATACGATACAAAATATCTGAGAAGGCCGGGAGCCGGCGCCAATTTTGGGCAAAACGAAAGAAATGTGCCTTTGGAATAATTTTGTAGGTTACGACAAATCAATCAATA
>QFDD01120392.1:0-18581 GCA_006871305.1 Vachellia collinsii
GTCTGAGTCTTGTTGAGAGAGACTTTTCTTCTAGGTTTAATTTAAAGCATGTGGATATTCTTAAATAAGTTATTATTTTTCAAAGATAGAAACTTACATATGAGTCAGTGAGTTAATTCTTTTTCTTGTAATATAATATTTGAATTTGAATGAGCACCTTCGTCAACTTTATATGCCATTCATCTCATGAAGATCAGAAAATGTAGCTTACTTGTGAGATATCACACTATTATTTACTGAGACCTTGTTGGTACTGATTCCCTGGTAGAAAGCAAATAAAATATCCAAAAATTCATTGGGTTGGTCCCCCCCACCCAAATATAAATTTTTCTATTGAAAACAATTTTATTCTAAATAATATCAGATTTTAAAAGTGAGTATTTTTTCGGCGAAAATTTAAACATTGGTTCATAACATTACAAAAGACTAATCCCTTTTGCCATATTTATATGTGCACATACATGCATGCATGCATGCATGCATAGAGATTACTTAGGACAAGGCTCATTAGAATTGTCATGTAACAATTATTAAAAAACCAAGTTTCTCATTTCAATAACAAGATTTAACTTTATATTTTTGTAAGATATGAGCTGTATCCTTATAAATCAAATTTAACTTTTATCGAGTAGTCATTTTTAAATTAAAACTAGCATTCACAATAAATCAATTATGTTTTATATTCCCCCAATTCTTTTGTAAGACCCTAGTAACTATTTTCTTAAGATGAGGAAAACTTAGTTAAATGTTAATCTTTTCTGCAAATTTTCAATTAATTAATATTCCATTTGATTCTAAATAGAGTACCTTGTTTAAAGTATGAAGTTTTAAGATAATATATCTTCCCAATGTGTAAAATGAGGCTGATCAAAGACCTTTTTTATGAGTCGAAGCAGTTTAGTCCAATGGCACTAAACATTTTCCTTAAACATTTCTTAAATATACTGAGTCATCCTACATAAATGAATAGTTTAAATATATGAGTTCTGACAAAGACAAAGTCCTTTTTATGCCTCTGCTTCTATTTACTAGTCAATCCAATGGCAATGGATTATAAACAGAGACAAATATAAATGCCAACTTTGTTAATGACTGTTAATACTTTTGTAATAACACTTTTGTTTTGTAATATGTTACATTTTGATATATCTATACCATCAAATTTATTATAAGTTGCAGCCATAGTGAATGTGATCTTCAAGGCTATGCTTAGGATCGAGTTCTATTTAGTATATTGAGACAAAACTAATATCATATAATCATTCTGTAAAAGTAATTTTTATTGTTAATCTAAATGGATATTATATAGATAAATAAAAAAACCCATATTAAGATTAAAAATTTAATTTTGGCAGTGCTCTCAACATCTCATATAATAAAATAAATAAATAAAGATGCGATTTTTTTAATAAACTGACGGTGAGGATTGCAGAATCCGATGCCAAGCCACGATGAAAAAGATAGCATCTTGCCATCTTCATCATTCCTTCATAAATGAAGGGTGACACAACTTTTCTTTCTCCATTTAGCTTCATCATGCACTGATGCACAGAGATCAAGAACAAGAAGAAGAAGACGAGGCTGGATCTCTATTACATTAATGGCGAAAGCTGATAAACGTGGTCTGGAGGGGAGGCTGCAAGATGAAGCTCATCATCATCCTTACGCCTTTAATGTCTCTGGTCCTCGCAATTTCGCTTCTCTTACTTGGAGGGACCTTCTCAGTTCTAGTTGGTCAGTAGCCTTATCAAATTCCGTTTCGAATCTAATTGAAAATCAGATGAATTTTACTTCCTTCCTCATGGGGCTTCACTTCTTCGTGCGTTGTTAACCAGACCAAGTTAATAATGTTTTCCAACTTGTCATAACAAGTTTACTACTGTTTATTAAAGAGTTCTAGAATGAAGACGTGCAAATTAGGTTTTAACATATAAATGGTTTTCAAGAATTAAAGAACTACGGTGGAATGAAAAAAGACAGATGGAAATGAATTCTTTGCTGCAGAAACCATTTGACTTACAAATGGATGCTATATATTGCAGATCAATTTTCCCTCTTGATCATGGGTTTAATGATTAATCAGTGATCAACCACATTTAAGTTATCAGTGTAGGAACAGTAGTGCACTTCTTATGGTATATGGTATTTGTGAATTCCTGAGTCAAGTCTCAGAATTTTCATCAATTCTGAATTTGTTAGCGAAATGGGTTTAGCGTATGGATATAGGAAAGCAGAAATGGGATTCTAAGATGTTTACTTGTTGCTTATGATGGAAGGAACTATCACCAAATAGAAAAGACGTGGGAAAGAACTCTTTGATCTGGATCTTTGTTTCTTAAATTTTCTTTTTAACTTCCAACTCTTTCTTGCTCTTTGGCTAGGGTGATTTTGATGCAAGAATCACAGAAATTTATAGCTTCTTGGATAAAAACTGTGTTAGAAGTTTTAAATTTTTTTATATATATGGAGAAATATTTGTTTGACTTCTGCAGAATTAAGAGTTTAGGGTATTACTTTCATAAAAAATTTGACAAAATAATGTAATGTTGTCTGCATTTTAGTTTCTAATCTATCATAGCTCGCTTGGCAAGATATATAGAGTAAGTTACACAAACTTATGTATGTTTTCCAATAGGCACAAGCTTCTTGTCAAAGTAGAAAGGATGTTTGTGTGATTTCAGCAGAATTCAAAAGAAATCTGTGTAATTTACTCTTTGTTTTTAGGATTAGTTTGCATAGATTTTGAAAATGAAAGGGCAGTATGTGGAAGTTTACCAAAATTCAAGAGAAATTCGTATAATTTACCTTTTTAAAGGTAGGTATATATAGGTTTTGAAAATAGAGAAAAAGTTTGTTTAGTTTTAACGAAACTCAATCAAAGTGCCGTCTAATTCACTTTATTATAAATGATGGTAATACATACAAAACAACATATGCTGATGTCTGTTTTAACTTTGGCTGAAAGCCTAAACTTTCTTACATTTTCCCTCCATTAGGAAAATGAGAAAGCAAATGGCATCACTTGCATGGCTTATGTAATTTTATAATATTTTGTCACCATCAAATAATTTCTTTCTCTCTTTCTTTGTTTTTTTCCCAAGTGCTTGTCCTATTTTACTTGTTTGATTTTATTTACTGTATGCACCTGAATATAACAATTACTACCTATAAACTGGATCTTGTATCAAGGACTGTTAATACTATTATGTTGTTACTAACCTTAGCAGGATCTATTTCCTTTCCATTCATCATCTTTAAAACTCAAGTGAATGCTCTAGAGTTTCATTAACACCTCTTACATCTTACATCTTTTGGTAATTTAATTTCTGTGTGCTGATTAGTATTTTATATACATACAGGAAGGATGAAAACTACAAGCGGATTGTCATTGCCTGCTTTATACAGGCGGTTTACTTGCTCGAACTTGACAAACAAGAGAACCGGACAAAAGAAAATGCTCTAGCTCCAAATTGGTGGATCCCTTTTAAGTACAAGCTCACTCAAACATTGATTGATGAAAGAGATGGATCAATCTTTGGTGCCATATTTGAATGGGATAAACGTGCAGCAATTGCCGACTTTGTATTAGCTAAACCGACTGGCGCACCAAGAGTAGTCTTGGCACTCAGAGGAACAATACTCAAAACCCCAACAATCCGAAGAGATATTGAAGATGACCTTCGCTTTCTTGCTTGGGAAAGCTTGAAGGGATCTTCTAGGTTTAAATTAGTTCTTGAGGTACTCAAATCTGTTTCTAAGAAATATGGTAGCAGCAATGTCTGTATTGCAGGGCATTCTTTAGGAGCTGGGTTTGCACTTCAAGCAGGAAAAGCACTAGCAAAAGAAAAGATATATGTGGAGACACATTTATTCAATCCACCTTCCGTTTCACTAGCGATGAGTTTGGCATACATGGGTAAAAAAACAGAATTGATTTGGAAGAGACTGAGATTAATGCTTCCTTCAAGTAGTAGTGTTGTTGAAGACAAAACTTTGAGTAAAGGACCATCACCTCAATCAACAAAAACTGGCTTGAATCATTGGGGCTCTGGGGTGGGGAAATGGACTCCATATTTGTATGTGAACAACAGTGACTATATCTGTTGTTATTACACTAGTCCCGATGATGGCAGCAAGGGCAGTATGGGAATTTCAAGTGGACAAGTTTTGGCGAAGATGTTTGTGGCTGCCAAGGAGAAACAGAAGTTCCTGGAGGCTCATGGCTTGGCTCAATGGTGGTCAAGTGATGCAGAACTTCAGCTTGCTATTCAAAATAGTAAGCTCATAAGCAGGCAGCTTAGATCTTTATATACAGTTGCAACTTTGTAATTAAACATTGGGAAATTCATAAAAAGCAAAGTGTTTTTACTCTGATTATTTGATAAACAGATCTTGATTTTTCTTCTGCTTCATTATAATTGTTGAAAACTTTGTGTCATATATCTGAGTCCATATGAAGTCTTATTCTTCTATCAAGTGCTATGAAGTGTTAAAATATTATACTTACAAGAAAAAGGATCCATACATATATCTGATAAATACTTTATAAGAATAAAGCTTGTGCGTAGGAACTTTGAAGATGATGAACGTATGGTTAGAAGAGTGAGGAGGATTAGGCTACATGGGAAAATAATTCCATTTTTTAATGAGTATTATCGATTAATTTGAATTAGGTCAATAAGAGATAAAACTCTTTTAATATAATTTTCTCTATCTACAAAACTAAAACCTTATCTAAAAATTGCTGGGTAATTTTATCCCTTAATTCAACCACTATTGTTTCTACATACTAATTAAATTAATAATTATAATGTAACTCATTTCAAATTGTAAGCTCCACTTAATACTAATTATAAACTCATTTTAGATTATATATTAATTATTTGTCCATACTAATTCTATATGAGGTTTGGCAAAAAAAAAAAAAATACTAATTCTACAAGAGATTTTAAAGGTTATATTAATCCTTTAAGTTTTACATAATTGCCAAATTATATCTAGACTAATTAAAAGATACCACCAAAGGAAGCAATAGAGAAAATGAAGGGAACAACTGGATTTATATATACAAAAGTGTACACTATAGGATTGATTTCATTTTCTTCTATAGAACAACTATACAGAGTATAAACATGAAAAAAGCAAACCACCAAAGAAAAACTCATCACTGAAGCATTTTAGTTGATCTGCCATGGGAAAAAAAAAAGACACACTTTCATTTCATAGCAGTCCCCACAACTCACACTCATACGTGCTGACCTCTTGTTCATGCTGTGCATAACAATCATAGAAGAAGCTTCGTTCAACCTCTGCATCAAAAAGCAGTGATTCCAGATTCTCATACGCCAACAGACTATGATCCATGCATTGGTTCGCCTCGTAGCTTCTTAAGGTTGTGTCATGATTCAGACATGTTGTCTGGTTGTAGCAGCAGAACTCAGAAGATGATGCTGCTGAAACCTCAGAAGAATCAAAACTGATTTCAAGGTGGTCTGTAATCTGAACATCATTCTGTGGTGGTTCAGATGAAGATGAAGTTGACATGGTTGTTGTTAAGGAGCTTGCAGTAATATTATTGCCAGTTAGGTCTTGAACAAGCTTCTTGAATCTGGAACTGTGTGTGATGTAGACCTTGGGCCTTAAAGCCTTGATCATGCTGCTGAATTGTTGCTGTTGTTTTTGGTTCTTAGATATTTTCAGCGATGCTTCACTTAGTTTCTTTCCCATGAAGACGAAGAAGAAGAAGAAGATGATTCCAATGTTATATGCAGCTGGCTGGCTGGCTCCTTTGATATCAGCTCCAACCTTTACAGAGAAGTCCAAGGAGGCAAGTGTGTAAATAATCATTTTATAGAGAAGATGATGTGTTAACAGATTAGATTACTAAAGTTGATGTTGATCCATTAAGAAATAGTATAAAAGTATTGTTGTTTTTATTAGGAGTTTCTTATTCCATACCCACTTGCCAAACTAATGACATTAATCTCTTCTTAAAAGATGAAAATGCTGGGTTTTGGATTCAAGTGGAGATGTAGATGTTAGTCAATTCAATAGGATGGTTTTCATTGGAATTAATCAATTAACATTAAAATAATGCACTCTCAGCCCCAAGTAGCTTCTGTGAAGGGACACTAATATATAAAAAGAAGGGAGTGCCATATAGTAATATACAATAATTTGTGTGTGGTTTCTTACAGGTATAAAGATGGAGCAAATGCTTAAGTTTTTGCATCAGTATGGAGTGTTGAATAGTAAAGTAATTTAAGAGTGAATAACGGTAACTTATGAAATAATCATGATTTTAGTTTTATAATTAATTATGACCTGTATAGGAGTGTTTGATGACTTATGAGATAACCCAGGTTTTTCGGGGTTCCTAATTGATTTTAACATGTATAGAGAGATATTTGCCACTTAAGCCAAAAGCTTTTAGAAGTAAATGATTTATAATTGATTTTGACATCCATAAAGGTGTTTGAAATTTTTTTTAAAGAAAATTATGGTTTTGAGTCTTATAATTAATATTTATTGAATTTCTAATTAATTATGTACGATCAAAATTTGATTTTGTTAAAAATAATCCAAACACCCTCTTAATGTTAAAATATATTTTTGAGCTAAAACTTCGTTTTTGGCCATAAAATAGTCAAAAACAGCTTTTGATAATCAATTGTTATGAATCATAATTCAATAAAATCTATTTTATAAATTAATTTTACCGTAATCTATTCTCCTCACCACTAATCAAAACACACCCGTTAGTGGGGAAAAAAATTAAGCGAAATATCATAACGCGTAATGCATTAAAATCAATAATGGTGAGGGAAACGCCATCGTTTCCTTCTTCAACTAATAACCAGAAACAACAACAAAAGCTTTTATCTTACTAAATGGGGTTTTCCAACTAATAACCACTTCAGTTAAACTGAAATATTGTTTTTTTTTTATGCCGTAGGCCAAATAAACAGACAAAAAAAAAGTCCTTTTTTAACAAAATATAGAGACATACCATTCCCTATTGTTCAATAAAAAATGATTACTTGCTTTACAAACATACGAGCTTGAAAAGGAAGCGTTGTGTATAACAATATATGTATGAACGCACACCATGTCACTCTCAGTCTCATGTTTTGGCATCGGCTGGCTGTTCATATTTCAATTTGATTCCCAACAAAATGGGCCCCCTGATTAACACCAACTAGTTAATAATTAATTAATCAATATTAAACAAACAAGGTTCCTTTCATGGCTTACAAATATAATATGAGGAGACACCATGAATATTCCACTCAGTTTCAGGTCATTTTCCAACGCTTCTGTTTTATATTTTTTGAAAACGAAAGATATTCTCTAAACTACTTAAACATTACAATGATTAAAATATTAGTTTAAACTCTTTTAATTGTCAATTGATAACAAAGGATGTTGGATCAAAAGATGTATCTCTGGTCCCATAAAACCCATAATCTATTTAGACAGAATAGGACCAACTTGCCCCAGCAAGCATGCGTGGTGGTCGGATGCAAAGTCACTTGCAAATAAATAAAGGGGTAAAATAGCATTCAACATCCTGATCTTATCTTGTAGTTGAAAATAAAAAATCAGCTTAGTCATCTGCCATGTCACCTGCTTATGTGGAAGTTTTTTTTTTAAATGCCTGCATGTCGCCCCTCTCTTAACAGAAGTTAATCATCATTAGCTGCGGATGAGACTGCTCCAAATTTAAAACACTAGCGGTGAAATTATACCACAAATAAAATTATGGTGTTATATACAGCTACAAAATAAGATCCGCATATTGGATGATACTTTGCCCTAAAATGAAGTCTGTTAAGAATCCAATTGACAAAATTAAGTTCATGAAATAATTATTAATAACCTACAGTACATCAAACAAAAACTTGTGGATAGTATTTATTGCAATAGACAAGAGCGATGAATCAACGGATTTCAAGAAAAGAGAACTATTATTAATCTTGGGGGGATATACTACATGACTGGTTTCCGACTTTCAGTAAGGGTAATTTCTCTACATCGAAATAACAAAAATCGATTCAACTCAAGCAGCCAATAAGGTAATTCCACAATAAACCTATCAAATATTTGCGAGTTAAAAAAATTGTATCTCAAGCTCATCAAGAGAACCAGGGCAATATTTAAATTGCCAAAATCCAAAGTGATTACCAGGTCAAGACTTCTGGGATTCTTTGAGATTTCCCGTCAAGGATGAACCCAATTGTAGCATGAGAGGATATATTGGGCTGAACTCTTTGTCACCCCTGGCCCTCACATTTGCAGCGTAATCATCAAGTGTTGCTTTGATGCCCTTCCATATCTGATCTTCCCCTTGAGAATCTAGCCACAAGGAATACTGCAAATATGTTAGTTTGTTCCTTTGCATAGGTGACTGCAATTCTTCGGGACCTCGAGAGTATAGATGATGTAGTATGACATTTGGTGGCAGATCTTGAAGAAGAGGAGACGATGGAAGCTGAGATGTTTCCAAGAAAATCAGTGGTCGAAATGCTCTGAGTGCTCGATATGGTGCACCAAGTTGCTCTACTGGGAATAAATTTTGGCCCACAGCTAACTCCAATTCAGCCATATCCCTAGCCATCCTCAACTTGCCTGATTCTGACAGGGGCCTGACAAGAGAAGCATGCCTGATGAAGAATACTAGAACGCGGGAGGCCATGCTCCGGACCAACCTGGTGCATATGTTTTCTGTCCCTAAAGCTGTAGTAGTTGCGGAAGGCAACAACCTAGATAGGAACTCACCACGGAAGTGAATAATACACTTCTGCAGCTCCTCCATGTAAGGTGATGCATTGTTGTCCATAGCAGCATCAATTCCAAGAACTCCAAAGTTCTGATCATGTATTTGCAATATGCAAGATTCTAGTCGATCAAGCATTGCCTGGAATAAGGATGTCACTGAGTCACAAGCAACACCATATATTGCACCCAATGATGCTGACAACACTTCTGAAGCAATGCTGGGCAATCCAGTTAGTATAGATGATATTCGAGCATGAATTTCTTGGAGATGCTGACACAAAGCAAAGTTCCTGAGCTGTGCAGGCGTTGCAGCACCACTTATTTGACGTGATTCAGGTCCAGTGGATATCTGCCATCAATGAAAATTAATTGCATCATGAAATTAGGGGGGAAAATAGCTATTCTTAGGATTAGAAAGTCCTTTGGGTTATCAGACACCCCGTAATTCTGTATATCCAAACCAGAAAACATTTATCTATGGCCTCTACAGTGGTCAAGCAATAAAAGAGCATAATTTTTAAACTATCTCATTAAATTAATTAGTAGCAGAGATAGAATGAAGACAGAGAAAGACAGAAATTTCTACCCCAAGCAGATGGGGCAACCCCCCCCCCCCCCCCCCCCTTCTTAATTTTTAGTGTGGAAGAGACAAATGTGTCCACTACTTCTTTCTTTTCTTTTTTTTTGGAGGGGGTGGAAACAGGGCCAGTAATCATTAATTGGGGGCACATTACCAATTTATTTTAAGCAAAAAAATATAGCAGTTGAGGCAAATCTGTTTACTGTAGCATCTTTATAGCACATAAAAGGGAAAATGCCTCTATGTCAGTTGGACAGGCCCAACTCTCGTTTAAAACGCTTATTGCCCAAATCTGCCAACCCACTTTGCCCCCAAGATACAAGATTATTTGTTTCTGAACTTCCAAAACACACCATACAAACATCCAGAGAAATAAATGCATTAGGCCTTCAAGTTTGGGGTAAATAATCTATTTTAATTCTATTAAATACAAACCTTATACACCCAAACCCTAAATCCTCCAGCAGAGCAAAAGAGAAACCCAGAACTAGGCAAGGATTTCCAACAATAAAGTAAGATCATCAATATCAATATCATTAAGATTTCTAGAGATGATAAAATTCCACGTGGAATTATTACTTTGATTGTTCACAAAATCAGAGTTTGGAGCATTTTGGAAATGTATATAACCAGAAAGGATGAGGAACAAGACCTGAAAAGAATGAGTTTCCAATTATATGGTCTTCCCAAAACCATGCGCTGTATTGGGATCTTATTATTTATTCAGTCTTAACATTCAAGTAAAGATGTGTAGGAGGTGATTGGGTTCCTTGGACTACTGAAATGTAAATGGAATAATATAGAAGAAGAAAAATTTCAATGAAGATTCATATTCTAATCTTACAAGAACTTAAATGCTCATATATCTGAGGAAAAGTTTCTTCTCTCAAGGTACTCCTGTCCCTTCTTTTTTGCCCAAAAGTTACGGCCTGTCCAACATAAAAGGGGATTGCAGACTTTATTCTACTGATGCAATCTTTCAATTTTCTTTCTCTTCGAGTTTGTGGAGAAGAATACCATCTGTGTTTGTACCATTTCTTTCTCTCCCACTAACATAAGCATTAAAATAAAAAAGGGGGACAAATCAAAAGAGCTTGACTAAACATAAAGGACATGCCTAATTTGGAGTAATACCTGGTATTCAGCCCGCTCTGCGAGAAGAAGCAAGACCTTGCCAATTTCACGTAAAACAAGGAGAGTCAGGCGTGCATCCAACTGAACAGCTTCTATCTCTTCCTGAATGCGTAGTATGATTCTTGAGATCTGTTCTTTAGAGGGAACACTTCCTCGACTGGAGACTGGAAATACAGAATTCACTAGATCTGAAAGGCGTCCCAAGCAGAGAGCCAAGAAAGCAGTCTGGAATATTTCGATAGTTGAAACCATCTGATCTTTTCCTTCTGAAGTGATAGCTGGTAACACGCCTTTAACATCTGTGTCACGTGAAATTCTTTCAAGGAGACTCTCAATCATGGAGTAAAGCTTGGGGTAACCCATTGTAAAAATCTCTTTAACAAAACTTGATGCAGTGAAAGTGGACTTCATTTGACTAGTAAAAGCCTTTACAATAGCTTCCCAGACTCGATCAGTTAACATGAGATCACCTTCCTGCATATTAACAGCTGAAGTTAGAAAAAGAAAATGAAGTGATCACAAGCTAACAACATTAAAAGTTAACAAACTACAATCCTTGTTCATCTGTAAGGATTATACATGTCAAAAAATGACAGTAGCTGAGAATTTGAAGCTTCTTGGTAAGCACAATCAGACTGTTTCTTAAAAAAAAGGTCCAAAATTTGATGAAGGGTTTGTTAATCAATATTGATAAATAAAACACGCAGTGAAAGTGCTAAATGGGTCCAAAGACCATGTCCTTTGGTCCACATTGCAAGGGGAATAAAAACTAAAGCCTAGCAAAGCAAAGAATAAATAAGTTTCCCTGTTATTAAGGACATTGGCAAATAAAAATTCCACGTTCTATATGAACTTTGAAATTTAAGCTGCTAAGAGAAGTTATAAGCTTCCCTATGATTAAGGATATAGGCAAATAAAAATACCATGTGCTATGGGAACTTTGAAGTTTAAACTGCTATAGGAGTATGACGCAAGGAAGAAAAGAAATATAGACAATGAGATAGATCAGAAAAAGAAGATCCTCCCAGATATGTAAATCATACGAACTTTAAATACCCAACAAAAAATAGTTTCCCAACTAAAACTCGTTTAAAAATAAAATGGACTTTTCACCACCATTTAATAGGAGTATGATGCAATGGAATAAAGAAGTGATTTAATGAAAGCAAATGAATCTTGTTTCTCCACTTTAAAAAGTAATAAAAAGAGATAAAAACCATTGACTAAGGAATACACAGGCAAAACATACTTTGCAAAAAAGAAAAGAAAGGGAATCCCTTTCCTTTATGGCACAAAACAAATATACAAGCCCCTATTCCCAAGACTAAAGTTTTAGATCACAAAACATGACAAAAAGGATGGCTGCTAGATGTCTACAAGCCACATGTGTCAGAAGTTCTATGGTAAGGTCTTGACAGATTGGGTTAAGTCCAGGGCCTAAGAGTTGCTCAAATACACAATATGCTGGCTATCCGCATCCTTGACATCAGTCTCAACTGAACACTCCATCAAATTAGCCTAGATAGGCCCAAGAGGTGCGAGTGGACAATCAGCAAGAAGATCCCTCCACTTTTCATTTCCGAGCAGAACTGAACGGGAATGTATCTCAATAAAAGATACAACAGTAAAAAAATAAGGAGCACACACTAAAAAAGACTAGGTTAATTCAAAAGAAGAAAATATATTTTGTTGACTATTAAACTGTTCATAAAGATGATAACGCCATACATATGATTCTGATCTTCCTGACTTCATATACACTACAGTACTGCAATTCCCGCACCATGTCATCTATTTAGAAGATCTAACATCAAAGTTGGGGAAAAGAAAAGGGAAAGACTTGGACAATAGGTTAGCATATAATGTGTCATCTTGCCCTTAAAAATGATGTATTGCCATTTTGAAATCTTTAAATGTATAGCTCCATTTGCACCAATGCAATGCCAAGATATATAGATCTATGTCATATAAGTCTTTCCAATAAAAATTAACAATAACATACAGAAAATTGTAGATTCACTACTATACCGGTAAATTGTAACATTTGTAATGTGTCATCCAACTTTTCTTACATTTGAAAAGAAAAACATACCAAAGAAAAACATCCAAATGCTAAACTTCCAATATATTTCATTGCATACAATCTATGAAATTTTAGACCGCATCCATGGTGAACAAAATTAATGCTGGCATCTGTGATTGCAACATATTGGCAAAATCCATTCCAAGAGGCAGATTCCCAGTTAATGGAGTTTTCAGCATAAAGTTGGTCGTTAAACAAATAAATGCTCAGTTGAAGTATTTTAGACATTCGTTAAAAGAAATTGGATTGATCAATCTTCTGTATCTGTCAGATGAAACAAATTAATTACACCAAACAGTCTAACATAAACAATTTTATCAAGGCCTTTCTACACAAGGAAAAAAATTATCATGGCCTACTCATTACGAAACTAGTATAGTAGGACGGCAGGCATAATTATTCATGAAAACTTGACTATTCAATATAAATGGCTGGAATTTTAAAAATCATAAAGTTCCTATCACTCTTACCTGAATGACCTCATCAAGCAGCAAAACATGAGTAAATGGATCGCGTTTCTTTGATAACACTCTCTGCAAATGCCACACTGCTACAACAATCGAATGTAGCTGATCCATACAATTCCCCATTCTCTGCCATAGAGCGTCTTTAGCCTTAGCCCCTCCTCCAATTTGCGGCATCCCGCTGCCTCTAATTCCGCCTGGACCAAACCCACCACCAGGAGTCCCCGAAATAGCTTTCATATCCAATGCTCCGCTAATGCTCTTTGCACCCATATTCTTGTACTTGTTGATCACTTTCTCCACTGTGACCTTCAACTCGCCGAGATTATAGAAAACTTGTAACCCAGTACCAACTTCAGCTTGATTCAACCCTTCCATTCCTCGTTCCAATACTTTCATAGCTTCATTTCTCAACTGATCCCCAGTTTCTCTGACCCAAGTGAGTTCTTCATCAACCACATCGATACCAACGAGCTCATATTCGTCGTAGAGGCTCAAAATCTCAGAATGCAGCTGCGCTGCCTTGGCAAGATCGAGTTTCTCGGGCTCTGCATTGGCAACGGCCATCACATCACGAAGCTTCTTCGACAACCGGAGAGCCCGGATCGAGTGCTGCAAGAGCTCAGTGGTGCGGTGAAGATTGGAAAGCTGAACGGTCTTAGTGGCGATGGCGCGGTGGGGTTCAGATAGCTCAGATCGAACACGACGAAGGGAAGATTGGAGTGAGGAGACGCCAGATCGAACCGTGGAGAGGGCATGCTCAGCATGCTTGAGGGAGGACAATTGGGAAAGGAGCTCGTTGTGGCGGGAAAGGACTTCTGATCGGAGCTGATTCTCAAGGAGACGGATAGCATGATGGAGCTTCTCGGCGGTGGAAGCGGGGGAGCCGGAAGAGAGGGCGGCAGAGGAGAAGGAGGTGGAAGAGAAGGAAGGAGAGAGGAAGGCGGAGAAGATGGGATCAGCGGCAAAGGAATCAAGTGGGGAAATGGAGGTGGCGGTGGCGGAGGGGGGAGGTGAGGCGGAAGAGGAAGCAGATGGGGTGTTCTTGAAGGTGGAAAGGCGTTGAAGAGGAGAAGAGGGACCTGAAAGCTGGGTCCTTTGGAGTGGAGTTCCCGCTGTGGCCATCGTTGGTCAATGCTTCAAATCCGACTCCTCCGTTATGGGACGTCGTTTAGATGCTATAAAGCTCCCATGATGCCTAATCGGAATCGGCAAAAGCTTCTGTTTATGCCCATCTCCAACACCACCATTTTACCTGGCGTCTTAGAACGGTTTCTCGTCACCTGCTGCCATGACGCCCAAAAAAAAAACAAAAGTTTTTAGTTTATAAAAAATTTAATCATTTTAGTGCTTAATGTTATATTATACATGAACATCAATTTCAGGTCAAAAATACATGAACATCAATAATTTGTATACAATTAAAATGTGATTTATATTACAATTAACATGCAAAAAAAAGTTGATTTGACAGACTGAAACTTATTTGAATAACATATTATTTACGTTTAGATTGGCATTGGTAAAAAAAAAAATCAATTTTTTAGTTATCAATGGATTACTTTTGTTTCCCTTCTTATAGATTTGAACTTGTGCTTCCCTTCTTATAGAATAAGATCATTTACTACCTCAACTAAAGTTTTGTTGATCAATTTTTTTTTCTTTTACTAAAGCACAGATATCATTCTATTAAAGATAATTCTATCTGAGGCACTGCTGGACACTAAATATAAATACCTCTTCTACCAGAGATTCAAATATTAATCCATAACTCTGCGAGGAATTAACTCATTCTACTAAATCCAAACCGTTGGTTTATTTATTGATCAATTTGATACCTAGAAGTGGTCCACATTACTAAGAATTTAGGGTTTAGGAAAACCTAGCACCTGCAACCTAGCCGCCAGACGCTAGCCGCTGATCCTCTTCGTCTTCGTGTTCGCCGGCCGCTGTTCTGCCCTTCGTGACTTCATCCTGCGTCCGCCATTCGTCTCTCCGCTCTTCCCTATCACTACTCTGCTTTTGGGTTCTTAACTGGCGTCTTCCTTCTTCTCTTTGGCCCTTCTCCCTTCCTCACACTTCCTTCATTTTCAGCTTCTTCATCAGTTTTTCTCCTCCCTCTCGCCCTCTTCTTCGGAAAGTTCCCCTTGCCTGCCAGCACGAGAATGGGATAGTGTTTCTGCAGAAACCCCTTGCAACTCTGAAGCTTGGTTCTAAAATTTAAAAAAAAATGTCAAAACAGGCCGTGAAGGTTCTGTCCACCGGCAAGCTCTCGGCCGCTACTGTTAACAAAGACAAGAACAAGAATAAGCCTTCTTCTCGCTCTCTCCGTGTTGAGCCACAGCTTCACAGTGACCTGGAAGGTAACAAAAAAACCTTGTCTTCCGCTGTCGAGAACTCTCTCAATGATGACCCGCAGCCAATGCTACAGCCTGATGTTGACGGCAATATGGAGAAGGTTAAAATAAATGATGATCAAGAGACAAATGATGAAAGGGACGCCGAATGCTCCCCCTCATTTCCTCCTCCGGAGGTTCATGTATCTACAGCTCCCTCACTGGAGTTTGTTCCTGAAACCCAGGTGATTAATCCCTTCCCTTCCTTTGCAGAGATTGCTCGATTGAATGTTGACAAGCAAGTGCCTGCAAAGGAAGCCGTCTCCTTTAAAGATACCCTCCTCAATTCCGACAAGACTCCTAATGAAGCAGAAGACGATGAAATGATCCTTCAGCAAGGAGATGTCACTCTTGGGATGAATGGCAATACTCCTACTGTTGATTTTGTTGCTCACGTCCTTGATGTCCTCAATAAAAGAATGGGACTTGCAGTGGTAGTGAAATTTCTTGGCCGTTCAATAGGCTATCGGTCACTCCGAACCCAGCTGCAAAATATTTGGAAACCAACAGGTAAGTTTCAAATCACTGACTTGGATGAGGATTGTTTCTTGGTGAGATTTAAAGATGAACTGGATTTTCAGAACGCTCTCGTTAATGGACCCTGGGTTGTTTTTGGGCATTATCTCACTGTACAGCCGTGGACTCCATCCTTTAAACCTCATGATCATATCATTAACCAGGTTGTTGGTTGGGTAAGGATGCCTCGACTGCCAGCGAGGTATTACCACAAGAATATTATCCACTCTATTGGTAGTGTCGTTGGTGAGGTCATTTGGGTGGATTATAACACCGAATCAGGAGATAGAGGCAAGTTTGCAAGACTAGCAGTCCTCATTGACCTCATTAAACAGCTCATCTCGAAAATACAAGTTGATGGAGAGACTATTTATGTGGAATATGAAGGTCTCCCAACAATCTGCTTCAACTGTGGGAGATATGGACATCTAGAGGACTCTTGCCCACGGAAAATGGTAGTGATTGCCAATATTATGGCTCCAACTGAGCATGTTCCAGAACCATCAGACCGTGCAAGGAATCCAACCCCAGAGGAATGTGAGGTAAATCAATTTGGGGCTTGGATGCAAGTACAACGTAGGAGGCGCACAGTTGATAGAGGGAGCAAAAAAGATGTTAGCAATGAAAACAAAGGTTTTTCCATGGCTTCACGTTTTTCCGCTCTCAATGAAGCAACATCTTTTGTTGAAAGGCACCATGAAGTGTATGACACTGTCAGGCAAATTCCAAATGGTGCCTCACTTGCTCCTAGGAAAAAAGGTAAGGAGCAAAAGGTTTCAAAAAAGGTAGAACCCTCTATCAAAGAAAAAGGAAGCCATCAGGGGGTCCCCAATAAGGAATGCATCTTCAACTCTCCTTATTATAAAGCTTTGCAAGTGAATACTTCTTTGGATAATGAGTATAACACCGCCGTTACCATAGCTGATGAGAGGGTCCCAACATCAATTCAAGACAAAAAAGCTCCCTCTTCCACTTTGGGTTACCCCTCTAATGCTCAAACATACTCTTCAGACATGGGCCGTCCCTCCACCTCATTAAAACCCCCCGATCCAATCTCTCACAATAGGGGTGTGAAACTATCCTCTGGTCTTCGCCTTCATGCCCTTGGATCTAAGCCAAATGATCATGCAGCTAGGCCTTCAGTTAAAACAATGAAGGAAATTGCTCAAAGTCTTCGTAAGGAACAACAAGACGATTTGAACCAAGAAGATATTGACATGCTCATGGAGGGAGTTGACTTTAACTCTACCTCTCTGCATTAATTCTTTATTTATGTCTATTATTACTTGGAATTGTCAAGGAGCCTTTGACAAAAGGTTTCCTTCTATTATCAAATCTTTAGTCATTAACTATAAGCCTGAAATTGTTGTGATTATAGAACCTCGCATCTCAGGAATTAAAGCTGATAAAGTAATTAAGAAAGTGGGTTTCCAACATACTCATCGCATTGAAGCAAGAGGTTTTTCCGGCGGAATTTGGATTTTTTGGTCAAATAAAGTGGAGGTCAAGATTCTTTGCAATCACCTTCAATTTGTTCATATGGAAGTCTGCTGTCTCGTGGAGAATGTTAAATTTCTTTTTACAGCTATTTATGGTAGTCCCCAGGCTTCTATCAGAAAATATCTATGGAGTGATCTCACTGTTATTGCACCTAATTCCAATGCTCCATGGCTATTAGCTGGTGACTTCAATGCTGCCATTAGTAGCAAAGACAGGAAAGGAAGCTCTAATAGAATCAATCATGGTTGCAACTTATTCAAAACCTTCCTGCATAGTCATAGTCTTCTTGACCTGGGATTCCGAGGACCAAAATTCACCTGGAGACGCGGCACTCTTTTTGTACTTCTGGACCGGGCCATATGTAATCCACCTTGGCTCAATCTTCTAAGTGCTAGTATGGTAGATCACTTACCAAAAATTTTGTCAGATCACAGGCCCTTGTTAATCACTTTGGGCTTGGCAACCAGACAAAATACAGGTGACAAACCTTTCAGATTCTTGGCATCTTGGTTGACCCATCCAGATTTTCCCAACCTAGTAAAGGAAAATTGGAACCCCAACCAAGATATCACCATGAACATTAAGTCATTCTCCTCAGCTACCCAGAGCTGGAATACACAAGTTTTTGGAGCAATTGGAGTTCGCAAAAGACACCTCCTCTCTCATCTCCGTGGAGTCCAACGTCACCTTGAGGATCACCCTTTCTCTAATTACCTCGTTGACCTAGACCAAACTCTTACGGAGGAATTTGAGGACATATGTCTCCAAGAAGAAATTTTATGGTTACAGAAATCCTCCTCTGATTGGTTATGTTTTGGAGACCGGAATACATCTTTCTATCATACCAAAGCCTTGATTCGGAAACGTCAAAATCATATTTCCAGGCTAAAATCTGATCAAGGCGAGTTCATTGATGATGAGGAGCAGCTTTCTAGAATGGCTTTGGATTTCTTTATTCAGTTATATTCTATTGATGATAATGACCACTTCCGCCCACTTACAGTTCGAGGTGCATTTCCAACCCTTTCCCACTCTGAATTTTCTGGTCTAGAACGGGAAATTACATTTGAAGAGGTGAAATATGCTTTATTTGAAATGAAGCCTCTTAATTCTCCTGGGCCGGATGGTTT
>QFDD01120393.1:0-17472 GCA_006871305.1 Vachellia collinsii
AAGCAAAAAAGAAGAAGAAGAAAATCATGCACCTATTCCTTGCTCTTTATTAGAGGAGAGTTTCGGAGCAAAAATTTTGTTTTTGACTATAATTAATAATTTATCAAATAGAATTATAAAAATACAGGAAAGTTAAGTTATACACCACATAGTTGAAGAATTAAAAATTATTATTATTATTCAAGCAAAATGATGGTGAATGAAGGAAAACAAAATGATAAATAAAATTGATGGTACACATATTAGTTACTTAGCTGTCAATGAAGTTGTAAACCACGGGCAAGGCCCTTTGATTTCTTGAAGATGCAGATAGAAGGCATCCATAAAACATCATTTAATTTTTTATTAATGAAATATTTCTAAAGATGAATGTGAGATCATTATTACTATAAAATATTTCTAAGAATAATTTATAGAAAGAAAATTCTCCTTATATATGTGTACCAACAAGTCATCATTGATTTTTCTCATAGTTATAATATGTCTACCTTCATCTCAGAATTATAAGTTGATCTTTACGATATCATAAAAGTGTATTGAATTTATAATTTTAGATAGCATGCATGAGCAATAAATACCAGTAACATCTTTTACTAAAATACAAATGTTAATTTTAGCCCTAATTTTTTTTTTATTTTTAAAGCATTTTGAAAAAGTATAGTTACAAATAGATCGTTGAGAGCAATTTTTACCTTTTGATTTATAGAACCAATAACAAGACACGCTCATGATTTATGCATAAAGAATAAGAATTAGTGACAAGGTCAATATAATTCATGAAGAATTCACTTGTACTCTTGTAGCATCACCTTAAGTCCTTAAGGCCTCAGTGTATTATCTTTTCTTTGGATTTACTATAAGACATTATTTGTTTCCTATTGGAAATAAAACTGTTTAAATATATGAAAGATTCAACATTGATTAGAAATAAATTCTAAAAATCAAAGAGGGGGCAACCGCCTGAATTTTTCTAACAATAGGCCAGCTCTGACTTGGTAAATTCAATCAACACTCTTGTTGGCAAAAAAAAAAAAAAAAACAATCAACACTCTATTTTTTTTATAAAGGAACGCAATATTCATATAGTTTATGTCAATTCTTCAAATAGATTGTCTGATTTTTTTTAATAAAAGAAAGCTTGACTTTTTTTTCCATTAAAATATGATAAGCCGTAATTTGAATAGTAGCTATTTGATTTTAAATATAAGGTCTCAATCAATTTTATCTCATAAATTTATAATTTATTTTCAAGTTATACCTATTAACTGTATATATTAAGTTTTCATCAAAAAGTGGTTCCAATACAAATGATTAAATATAAAATTTTAAGAAGGCTACAATATTTTTTTTAAATTTTTAGAAATCAATTATGTATCTTCTACATCAGGATTAGGGGGAATAATTAAATTAATATGGAAATACAAGTGGGGAGGCAAATCCAGAAGGGTATGTGTAAAACGTGATGGAAGGTAGAGAAGACCAATAATTGATGCCTTCCAAGACATTCCAAGCACTCGTTTTGGATATTCCCTTTTCAGATTCCAAACTATTTATCCTCAATCCGCCTTTTTTTTTAACAAAAAAATTCTGACGATTAAACAGTTTTACGAAATCGTGTATTTATCGTCAAGTTTTGTTAACAACCCCATCTCAGTGCATTAACAACTCCAATGGATTTGACGGTAAATACATGATTTTACGGGTTTGTTTAATTGCTTGTTTGGAATTAACTTTTAGAAAGTAATTATACACAATTCAAAATAAGTATGTAAAAGAAATTTTGTCTCATCTTATGTAAAAGTAATTCTAAAAGTGATTATGAATATTTGATAAATAAGACTATTAAATCCCTTACACGGCACTTTCATGTCATTCTCCCAAAAATTAATATGTTTTTGGTTATTGGTCAAAAGGACTTCATTCTTTACCCTCCTCTAGTAAATTTTGGAAAGTGACTGTAGTGAGGCCCTTCAGTTGTTCAGTGGTCCATTCCGTTTGAACATCCTAATCTTGATATTCTCAATGAGATTACGGCTTATTTAACAACCTCTAAAAAAGTGCTTTTTTCATAAGTTGAGACAAAACTTCCCTCACATACTCACATTGGATTGCATAAAATCAATTTTAAAAGCCATTCCCAAACATACAGTAAATTTGTATTGGAGCAAACTTGGGAAGTTGATTTGGAGCAATATCCTCAAGCAGCATACATTGGTTTAAAGCATTTTAATTAATTAATGATATTATATATATATATCATGATGTTTTAATTCTTGACTTGATTACACGTAACTACGCTTTCATCATCAAAGTTACTCCAAATGACATTATCTATGTGCCTATACAGTATTTTTGTTCAAAACACAGTGTAAATTTGATCACAATTAATAATGGATCTCATTCAGGTTTCATATATAGAAATGTCAAGCACTTCTTTTGATATGGCGGGCCACGAGCAAATGTTATTTGATTTTTTAGTAATTTTTTTTTTCAACTTTTTGATCGTTTCCCATTTTGTGCAAATCTCTGACCTATTTCTATAAATGATTAATGACTAATCTGTGATATAATTTAATTGCGTTAGCTTCTTTATTAAGACTCGTAGCCAATACATAAGGATACTTGGTGCCTGTTTTTTTTTTTTTTGGTAGTATCATGCTTGAAATATACGAGGAAGAGATTTAAAATTAATAAGTTTGATATTAAAAATTATATTTAAAAAATAAGTATAAAATAATATAATTTGAGGTACTTTAAACACATAAAAAAATTATTAGACGTGCTGGTGAAAAGTATATATCAAGCAACGGTATATGAAATACTAAAAAGAATAGTCAACGAAACCATAGAGTGCAACATTTTAATCAGCAACTTATTTAAAGATTTTGTATCGTCTTTTTATATGTTTTTTTCTATGAAATTATTGATCTCATTTGTTTATTTTAAAATCAAACTAATTAAAATTTTCTCAACTCCATTTCTCCCTCGGACCAACAGGGGTAAGAACAAGAGTGTAACAAAAACTAAAATTATAGCCAAAAGCCATAATTTATATTCCCTTTTTCAAATGACATTCTAAACATACATTTGAATTTATTTCTTTATATAATTTACCGCGTATAATAATTGAAAATGTAGTATTATTTTTCCTGAAAAGATTACTTAACGTGTTTAGCTTTTTTCAATTAGCAAAAACCGTGTTTAATTTTAATTGCTCCGACTAATTTGACTCGGTATATGTTCATATATTTACTTTCTTCACCTTCTCAATAATCTCCTTTTCACATAATAACTTAGAAAATTATGCATACGACTAGGTTTCTAAATCGAAACATACTTATTGTACGATTTTTGCACACTGTTAAATAATAATAAATTCAGTTACATATCTATTATATATTGATGAGAAAATCTATAGTAATAAATATACAAGAAATTAATATAAACAAAACTTTATAAATCACATAATAAATATAAACTTAAATACATGCAGAATAAAATGTCTTAAAAGGAAAACCACGGTTTACGTTTGGGTGAGAAATTAATCCTTTACCAAATGTGAAGCAATATTCAAATTTATACTGAAAGAGCTCATATTTATGTTTAACATTATCTCATAAATGATTATTTCTAATACAATGACTGTATCTATAAAAAGTTCTTAAAAGGGTACATAGATTATTGAAAATAATCTCCTTAATTATGTAAATTATTCTTTAATTAAAGCATAAAAATCTGTAGAGTAATAGTAACAACTCTTGATTGTGTATCAATCTTTACCTTGTGATCTAGAAGTATTTAAAAAAATTTTAAAATGATTGATAGATGAACGTTATATTTATTTTCTGGAAATGGAAGTGAGTCTTTTCTTTCTTTTTAAATCTCACCATTTTTTTTAATATGACAACATGATTAGGTTGGATTGTCATATTTTGAGGCTCAATTGTGGTTGGGTTTTCTAAATTTTTTCCCTTGTCCACATGGATTTCAATTTAAAACTTTGTATTTAAATAGTCAAAACCCTTTATATTAAAATGATTGATTTTGGATTGAGGTGTAAATTTATTTAGAGACTTTTCACTCAAGTGCAATGTTATTCTGGAAGAGTTAAAATTCAACAATGTTATTCTTTAACATTAATAATCAATGTCATTTTTTTTTTCATAAAATGAGTAATATTACTATATTTTAAGATTTACAGAAGAACATTGAAGTAAAAAGAACTTCTGAAAGTAATGTTTTCTAGAATAAATTTCCACATCAATCCAACAACTTCAGTAGATCTCACTAACAGTTGTTTCATTCTCTATATAAGAAATTATTTTGTTATAAAAAATTGTTAAATGCAAATTTATGGAGTTAACTTGTTGCATTTGCTAATTAATCTCATTAGATATTCTTATTTCTTAGTATGAAAAAATTAAATTTTTAATAAATAGTCTCTTCTAAATTTTCTTTCCTTTTTTTTTTTTATAAAAAGACAGGGGGTGCTAATTTTTTTGAGCTGTCAAGCCGTTGAATCCGCGAGTTACCAAGTTGGCAGTGAACTCGACATTTCTACTTTTTAAAACAAATTTTTTTTTCCCATTCAAATTTGGTAAAATAAAAAGTATGCGTTACCAAATTTCTATTTATGAATTGCATCAAAATAAATTTCCTTTTTACCAAGAAATTAAAGACCGGCTCGAAAATTTAAGTTAAACGAGGGTTTTTTTTCCCCTAGCATTTTCTCTCCGTTTCCTTTTGGTTCGCATTTTTGTGATTATTATATTTTGTGTGGATGAATTGTATGTTGCAGTGTCCGAAGCTGCGATTTTCTTCTCGGGCGATCTGACAATCGCATTCTTCTCTCTTCCTTCTCTGAATCCACCAATATCCTCGTCTCATCAAAAAGCTGCTTCTCCATTCCCCAAAGCCTGAGCTGCTTCATTAATTACTCTCCCGAAGCTGTTTACTTACTCTGATTCGATTTGCTGGCTTTCTGAGGATTCAGTGTGTTTCTTTTATGGGATTTGACCACTTGTACGTGGATTGCGTTGATGTAAAAGCTTGAGCTGTCATTGGATTATTTGTATTGTAGACCTTCTGAGTTCTGATCAAACAGAAAGCTGTAGCTATTTTATTTAGTTTTTTTTTTTTGGTGTTTGTGCTGTTTTTGTGGTTCTTCGTTTAAATTTTTCTGCTGGTGATCTTGGGGGAGCAACCCGAGCTTTGGAAGCTCGGGATCTGAAGTTTGATGGAGTTAGCGAGGGAGATGCAGTGTTCTATTAATGATGGAGCTGACCACAATTCCTGCATCTTGCAGAAGTTCAAGCTCTATGAAACTCGCTCGGTATGCATATCTTATTCGCCCTTTATACACTTTAGTATGATTTTGTTTATTGATGCATGCGTTTCTTTGGGTGTGCATTTCTGGTCAAAATCGTATTCATTCATCATGCTGAACAAGTTTGTTTGTGAACCTTGATGCCTATAGACGGGCAAAATATCAGAAATGGGCGAGGGGCGATTAAATTTTTTCTTCCTTTCTAAATTGGGATTTAGACGCTTGCCACCATGGAGGTGGCTTGGTAAGTGGTTATCTATGATCATTCTCATATATTTTACAAGAATAAGTTCATTAAAATGGGCCTGATCACCCAGCTAATAAATTTTATAATCATTATGAATTCATTTTGTGACAATCTTTGTTCTTCGAAACGGATGTAATGGTTGGTTAAGCTTATTTGGCTTTGTGAAGCAAATCTCATATAGGCTCCTGTTACCCAGCATCCATTGTTTTACAACAGTATCTGGTGCATTACATCCAGGTTCTTTGTGCCTTTTCCCACTCCAAGGTTTACCTCTGTTTAACGGGCGTTCATAAATGTGAAATATTGCTTTTCTCTTCGTGTCTATACTCTATAGACTCTAAATTGTTCGCTTTGCTTCACTGTGAGATCTTCATATGATTTCTCCCAATTTAGCATTAATGCAAATTTTAACTTTTCTCCTAATTCTTAAGGTTATCCTATGTGCAGAAATTTTATATGATTGGGAGAGACAAGAGCAGAACCTCTTGGAGGGTCTTAAAGATTGATAGATTGGAGATAACTGAACTAAATATCACTGAGGATTCGATGATATACTCAGAAACTGAGTGTTGTGATCTTTTAAGACGGATACATGAAGGAAATAGGTCAACTGGGGGACTTAAATTTGTTACAACTTGCTATGGAATCATTGGTATGTTCTAAGTGAACTGTTGCTGTTACCATTTTTTCACTATTATTAACCAGAAAAGATCCACGTCTTCTTTTGATCTAGGATTCATCAAATTTCTTGAGCCATATTACATGTTGCTTATAACAAATCGAAGGAAGATAGGCACAATCTGCGGGCATGCGATATATACCATCACAAAGAGCGAAATGATTCCAGTTCCACATCCTTCTGTGCGATCCAAGATGGCATATTCTAAAGATGAGAACAGGTCTTTAGTCCATTCTACATGTAAATGTAATACGTCTACAGTACATTTGAAGAGACATCTGGGAGTAGCATTAAGAATTATACCCTGCCCATTGTACTTAGAAGAGAATAATGTTATAGATTATGGTTATTTATTTGAGTTCACTTTAATGTTGAGTGATAACATTCTGTTTGTTTTATTGAGAAAAAATTGTTTGAGCGTCATTTTCTGTCTGTGTTGGAAATTTTTCATTATAGGGGTTTTCTTTGTACTATATATGTTGATATCTTTCTTCAGTGTATATACACAAAGTGGGCATCCTCAGGTCAACCTCGTCATGTTTCTGTGGTACTATCTACCGGTATCTTTTAAAATATCATACATACTGCTTCTTCCATAATTGAGTCCTGGAATATTTTTAGTGGTTACCTGCATCAGTTTGTTGTTTTCTTCTACACTCTATTGCCAGTTCATTTCCTGCATATGTACAGGGGCAATCTTCATTGCTGTTGTGATGTAAATATAACTTTTTGATTGAGACAAGGTACCGCCAGGGTTTTACGGGGGAGATTATTTTCTTTCCTTTTCATCACTCTTGGTTGGAGATAATACTCCTTGAGTTGTTTCTATTATAATTTCTTTCCCTCTATATTATGAAGCATCTATTAATGGGCTTTACTCTTTCTTCTCTTGTGACTTAGATACAAGAAGCTTCTATGCAGTGTGGATCTTAGGAAGGACTTCTTTTTCAGCTACTCATACCATGTCATGCGAAGTCTTCAAAAGAACTTATCTGATAATAGTACAACAGGGCACAAACTTTATGAAACAATGTTTGTTTGGAATGAGTTCTTAACTCGTGAAATCAGGAATAACCTTCAGAATACTTCCTGGACGGTTGCTTTAGTGCATGGCTTTTTTAAGCAGGTACATGTGTCTTCTTTGGTATATAATATGTTTAGAAGATCTACGAATGAATCTAATGAAGCTAATCGTGGTGCTAGTAATTTATTTTTTTAAAGCATTTTTGGTCATTTTTTTTTAAAATTCTGTCTCGCCAACTACTTCTACAGCCAGGCTACCTTTTCTTCTATTTATTCTTTATTGAATCTGTATCAGTTTGTCTTTTTATTATGTTTCTGACTAATAAACTTTCTTGCCTATTCTTCTCTCCATGGTAATTATGCTGCAGTTATTAAAGCCTAAAGGTATTGGTGATTCAATTGTCTTTATTGGAATATTCTTTTCTTAAGGTTGTATTGGAGATTTGATTAACTCTTAACGGTAGGAAGTGGTTTCAATTTTCAAATCTGACATCTTGTTTAGTAAAGTTAATGGTTCGCATATGTCATATAGGCTTCAAGAATTATATTGATATTGTTGCAAAATCATATGCCTCTCTATTTGTGTTGTTACTTTCTGTTTGAATGGTACTCATTTCATTGCACGGTGTCCAGGTTAAACTCTCTATATTTGAGAGGGAGTTCTACTTAACTATCATTGCTAGACGATCGCGTCATTATGCTGGCACCAGGTTTGTCCATTGCTGAATCTTTGAACTAGCTATACTATCAAAGCTACAATCTGTTTCCCATATTTATGATTGTGTTCCTCTTTACATAATGCACACTAATTTCACTGGTTTTTGATATTTGAGTCTCTAATTGAGTTAGCTCCCAAGACTTCCAACTTGTATTTCTTTTGATTTTCTTGATGCACTTTGAGCTATTGAATTAGTATAACTTGAGTGATTTATCTCCAAGAGATTTTCCTTGGTGTGTATACGTATATTTTCTGGTGCAGATATTTGAAACGAGGAGTGAACGAAAAGGGCAGAGTGGCTAATGATGTTGAGACAGAGCAAATAGTCTTTGAAGATGCACTAGATGGATGCCCCATGCAAATAAGCTCTGTGGTACAGATGCGGGGATCAATCCCTCTTTTCTGGTCTCAAGAAGCCTCTCCATTGAACATGAAGCCTGACATTATATGTATGATATGGATAAGATATTTCTTCTATAACTATTTTGCCTTCCCTGTTGCATACATTAATATTGGTTCTTTCTCATGCCAGTATCAAAGGAGGACCATAACTTTGAAGCCACGAGACTTCATTTTGAAAACCTTGTCAAGAGATATGGAAACCCCATTATTATATTAAACTTGATTAAGGTAGGCATCTCCATGTGTAAGGATTGAATAATTATTATCTAGCATGCTGATGTCTTTGTCTCTTGTCTAACATTTTTGTTTGTCTTTGAACTACTTTTGTTTTTAAGACACGAGAGAAGAAGCCTCGAGAAACTATTCTCCGAGCTGAGTTTGCAAATGCGGTCCGGTCCATTAATAAAACCTTGAGAGGGGAAGATCGCCTCAGGTTTCTTCACTGGGATTTGAATCGTCACTCAAAGTGGTAGTTTGCACTTCTGTCACCTAAAACATGCTGTTTTTTTTTTCCTTGAGGTGTTATTTTGACATTATCAGAGCATTCATTTTTTAACAGCAAAGCTACTAATGTGTTGACACAACTGGGTAAAGTTGCTGCTTATGCTTTAAAATTAACGGGCATCTTCTACTGTCAAGTGACACCTAATGTAAGGCCGGATGGATTATTGCAAAATTCATTCTCTGAGTAAGTCCTACCAAAGAACCTCTTAAACTTTTCTGTCGCTCCATTTTGTGCTGGATGTTTGCTCGAACTGTGTTTTTATGATGTTGCCTTTTGGACACACAATCTACAGTGCCTTTAAAACTATGCGATAAAATTTGAAAATAGAAATAATCGTTTTAAATATATGTCATCCTTGGCCCTGGTTTGCATTTGGTATATTAGTCATTATTTGTGGTTTTGTTAATCAGGCAAGTTGATATTTAGCTTTATTTACTTACTATGACTGACACATTTACCCTTGAAGTTATGTTTGTTAATTTGCAGACATTTCTATTTAGATTATCCTCTAGGTTTTGATACACATTGCAGCGTGACTTTATTGTGGAAGAATATCTATCAATGTTTTCTGCTTGTTCATTACAAACTTACAATGGTCACTAATTGATATTTGCTAGACATTCTTACTAGCAACTCCATTGATGATTTTTTTTTTTTTTTTTTAAACGTAATGCAGGAATAATATCCAAGATCTCTGTGCCTCTCAACAGGCTTGTATTAACGAGGTTACTCCTAATAGGGAAACTAAAATTAACAGATGTTATTTCAATGATGATGTGATTGGAGATTACTGTGTCAAACCCTGGATGCTTCAATCAGGGGTCTTAAGGACTAATTGCATAGACTGTTTAGATCGTACTAATGTTGCCCAATACGCTTATGGGTTAACTGCTCTTGGACGTCAGCTACAAGCTTTAAGATATTCGGAATCCCCATATATTGATTTTGACAACCATTTGGCAATTGAGTTAATGGCTATCTACGAGTCGATGGGTGACACATTAGCATTCCAATATGGGGGTTCTGCAGCACACAATAAGGTATCTTTCTAACCTTTTTTAGGCTTTATGGATTGTGAAAAGTGATATGGGATTAGAAATTCTTTGCACCTAATGATTTTATTTTGGATCTGCAGCCAAGCTTTCAACTTATAATTGATATGGACAGGTTACTGATGCTTACTTAAAAATACTAAGTATTTAAGACATAACAGGATCAGCACTAATGAAAAGGCTTTTTATTATTATTATTATTTTTTTTATTTTTTTTTTGGGGGGGGGGGTGGGGGCCTTGCTGCCTTCGTACAGGGTTTACCAATGATTCATTCACTAGGGGCCATATATGCCTGAGATGCAAAGTGCTAAGCAGCTCTATCTGTTGGCAAGCCATGCAGCTCTTTAGATGTATCCAATGTAATGAAAAGAGTTTCAGTGTCTACGGTTGTCATCAAAGCCACCTAATCCCTCCAAATTTATGAAATAAATTTATAATGTCTTCATAAATTTATAATGTCTAGCTGTCAGCATTAGCTTAATCTTATGACACTGTGATATTGCATGAAGTGAATGGGTAACCTCCACAATTCAGATCCTAACTTGAGCGTACTTCTTATCACTACTTGGAAAGTGAGCAGATTGAAGATTCATTTCCTATTCCACATGTTTGCTTCTTCCCTGGTACATTAAAATGTTTTTGTTACAATGTAGTTTCCAAATTAGAAATCAAGAACTAGAAGCTTGTCGATCTTTGTATACGTATGCATGGGTTTTACCCAAGCTTTATTAGCTGATAGATTATATGAGAACTTCATTGGTGATTTTGATTATCAGTAAAGCAGAATGAGTTTGCATGTTTATTTTTCTGGCCTGCAATTTTGGTATGTATCACTCCTGCTATCCTACAGAATTTTCAATTTTGCACTTGCTATTGCTGCACAGATATTTTCTGAGAGAAGAGGTCAATGGAAGGCAGCTGCGCAATCCCAGGAATTTCTTAGAACTCTGCAACGCTATTACAATAATACATACTTGGATGGTGATAAACAAAATGCAATCAACATGTGAGTTAAATGAATCTTTTCTTTTAAAGCTATATCCGCATAATTGTATAGATTACTTTTCAGATTTGCATAGAAATGAGGTTAGTTAATGGTTCTATGATTTATTATATGGGCCAGATTTTTGGGGCATTTTCAGCCGCAGCAGGGAAAACCAGCATTGTGGGAGCTAGATTCAGATCAGTCTTATAACGTTGCCAAGCATTGTTCAATTTTAGCTGATGATAATATTAGGTACAAAGTGTTTTATTCACTGTTCCGGTTCATGTCATATCCATTTAATCAAGCATCTAAGAGGGGGCTTATATGAGTAAACAAAAAAAATATATATATATATATAATACAATCAATATTTAAATTTGAAGTTGAACAACTTTTATGAACTGAACCTTCGTCTGTGAACTTCTGATGCTGTCCTGTATTAGGCCATCAAAGTTTTACCATGAATGTGTTCTTAGATCTGTTTTTAGGAGGTTGCTTTAAGTCTTTTTATTTCATTACCATCCGAAAGATCTTGACTTATGAACTATTTTAAGAGTACTTAGTGCTTATTTATTTGTTGAAAATATTCCATTTCGTCCTTGCTCTACTAACAGCTTGTCATGTAATACTATGTGACTTGGGTTTCGGTAAGAGTTGCTGTAAGCAATATAAAAGGATTTCTTTTATTACCTACTTTAGTTGAATATGAAAACAGGATTTTTCAACTTGCACTTATAATTCATAAGGGGAAGTTTTTATTGGCTATGGATTCTTGTGCAACTTTAATTCATGCTTCTCATGTGACGATGGAAGTAAATTTCCTTTTTTGGGATGTATACATAAATGTTCTCTTAAAAAAGTCTCTCTGTGGAAATATTGACACCATTCCTTTATTTTGGCAGGTCAACCATCAAAAGATCACAGTCAGATGGCAATATTGTTTGTGAAAGTGACACAAGTAGGAACATGGATGATACAAACAGTCAGCATTTATCTGAAAAAGCTGATGAACAATGTTTTTCAGAGTCTGATCCAGATGTCTTTTCTTGTGGAAGTGATATTTGTCAATACCGGTATGCTTAAGTTGCATTCTGAATGTTCTTATTTCTGGTGGTGTTGGTATATTCTGATTGGTAGCCCACCTGCTCGATACAGTGATGTTTATAATGTGTTCCTTCTGAAAATTTTTTCAAAATAAGATTTGCCCCCTTTTGGAGAGTTACAGCAGCAGATGTTAAGATTACCATTTGAACACACTGACAGAATACAGTCAGGGAAGTTTCATTTGATGTGCCTCATTATCCGAACCATCCAAACACTTTTATGGTCGTGCTTTGTAAATATACAGGCAGATGCAAAGGGGAGTGCTTGAGGGCCGATGTTATGAAGGTGATCACATTTGTTATGATGAACATGGGGATGCCTGTGACTGCTCAAATTTTCTTGACGTGGACTGGCTTTCATCTTCTGCAAATTCTTGTGAAGAAGAATTACTTGAAAGGTAGTACTCTTCTTCAGCAGAAGATATATGGCATCTGCCCCTGCTTATTACTTTTTATCTGTATATCCTACGGTGTTGCTTTGTAGTTTCCTTTCCTTTTCTTTCCCTTTTTTTTTTCACTTGATGATAAACCAATAACATCTCTCTTCACCCTTTGTGCTATCCTCAGTTCTAGTGAATGTAGAAACATTATTTTGAATTAAGGTTTGAAATGTGCCTTTGCAGGAAAGTTATTGTATCCGAGCTTAAATTGGATTACTCTAGCAGGTAATCTATAGATTGCAAATGACTGGATAAATCTGTCACTTTTAGTTTGTGACTTTGTGCCACAATGCTCAGATCTCATGCCATATTGCCATTGTTGAGAGCGATATTTGGTTAGTCTTCAGATTTTGTTGTTTCATAGAAACACGTTAGTCTTGAGGAATTTTAGAGGAGTGAAGTCTCAATTGGCAAAAAAGAAGAAGAAGAAGAAGTCTCACGTCAAATTAGGAGAGCGTGAAGTCGAACTTTGATGGGATAAAATGAATGGGGAAAGAGCTTGATTCTTATTTAATTATTGAGGTTAAGGTGTCTAAACTGGAATATGTATCCGAACATCATGGTTCTCTTATGGCGTGTAATGTAATTAGAATGTTTTATCGTGAACTGCTTACATAAATTTCTTGCTGTCAATCAAATGATGTCGGTGTCTATTGAGATTTAAAGCAATGTCAAACCAATTTATTGACTTAGAGTTTGTTTAAACTGTCGTGCTTTTAAGTCTCCAATGATTTCTATATTGTTAGTGGGAGCCTTGAAGTTTGGGCCTCTCTTTCTCGAGTCGAATTCTTCAAGGTATAATGACGGACCAATAGTTTTAAATTAATGTCTACAGGTCAACCAGCATCTCATCAGAGAACATTGCAAATGAACTAAGAACTGAGGCGGCTATATCTACAAACGATTCTGGACCCAGCATGAAGGTGAGCACATGTTTTGTTCTAGAAGCATTTCAGAATGGCATGCTTTGCCTTGACGAAAGATTATCAAGTCATAGTTATCCAAGAATTCGCAAATAAATAACATCTGGTGCATTTAGTTTAAGGAGCACCATGGGCCTAGCTGGATACTTAAGGCATAAATCTTATTAGTTGAGATATTATATTTCTGACTTGGGATTGCAATTGGGAACTCAAATCGAGTTCTCTAGGGCATTGCAGGATTATCAGGCTGCTTATATCAATTTATTGTGTTTCAACTATACTTCCAGACTAAAATACTTAGAGGAAAACTTTATATAATATTTGATTTCATCATTTTCTTGCATACTGCTGATTTTGAATTACTCTTCTGTTTGTTATAGGCGAGGAAGCAGAGTGCCCCTGAGCTCAACAAAGATGGTGGTTATGCTGAAACCTTTTCGCGCTGGGTAACTCATGGAGAGATGCTTTATGTGTAGGTCCGTGTCTTTTGCCTATTTTTTCCACATCCGAAGGATGTGGTTTCCTGTACAGAAATAATGGTAAGATATCATCCAAATGCAAATAGCAGCGGCATTGCTGAGTTTTGGTCGGAGGGCATATAAACACCTGAAAGATATATTTTTGCCCCCCAAGATCTTCATTCATACAAGGTTCAAATGAGAGGTAACATTAGACGTGTCCATTGGTAATTCTTTACGCTCCTCATAGGTGGTCTGCTCCTTAGATACATTAGACATGCTGGAATATTCAACCCTGTGTACAATTTTCATTAGAGAAAGTTAACTTTTCACCATTGAAACTATTATTAGCTTCTCCTTTTTTTGCCCGATATTATTAGCTTCTTTGACAAGTAAGTTATCTGCATCTCTTTTCAAGTTTCTGTGCTCCTAGATTTTCAGCAATTCATAATCAAGAACCAAGACTTAGAGCATATTCGGGAATATCTTTTGAAAAATGATTGTATGCAATCTGAGATAAATATGTGAGAGAAATTTTGTTTCGATTTACGTGAAAGTGTTTCTAGAAGCGTTTTTGAAAGGAAGCCAAGCATGTTTTTACTCAGTTTGCCATCGAGCATAATTCCACCTACTAAGTCCTTTCTAAGCGTCTCAGCCAATCTAAAACGTTAGCAGACATTAATTCTTAAGGCTGCCAAACGCTAGTCTTGAATTATAATTGGCTTGTCTACATTGTCATTCTATTTAACGTTCAGAAACAAAGACATAAAAAAGTGTTATGCCCTCTGATTGATTAAAACAGGAAGCGGTTTAGTTCATACCTTAGGAAGGATGAATCGGATGGGTTATTTTATGCGTGGTAGTTAGCTATTATTAATTTATCTATTCTACGTATGAATGAAAATTTATATTTACCAGAGAACTGACGACCAAGTGAAAAGATTGTGTATTAAATTTTCTTTATTTCATGAACATGTTATATGTAAAATTTATGAAAATAACTAGCTTGAATTTGCTGAAATATCCATATTATCTCTCTCTCCTCCCTAATTGGGCATCAACAATTCTTGTTCAGTTGAGCTTGTTGGCCGGAGAAATATGAGTTGTATTAAATATGATTTGTTACAATTTCATATTTTATGCTAATAATATTGATATTGATACCGATGTAAAGCTAACATGATGCAGAAGCATCATGCAATGTTGTTAAAATTGGACAGAATCCACGAGTTGAATTAAAAGAATTGCGGAATCAATATGGAATGAGATGTATTATTCATATATCATTATAAATGCAACTTGCTAAAAATTTTATTGCCTTAAAAAAAAATACCTCTTAGCGAACATTAAACCAAAATACCTCCAATACAAAAAAAAAAAAAAAAAAGTCTCCCTCCCAACCTCCTAGCGTCAGCGTCCGCATCAACAAACGATCTCTCCAAATGATACAAGTCCATCTTCAAATTCAACCACAAATTAAACCAGAAACATAAAAATAAGGAGGTGTCAAAATCACAAGCCAAAAAACCAAAGGTGGTTGTGCATGCAGATCCCCAAACGAATCATGTTCTTCTTCGTCCCTCAGGGTTGATGATTTCAGAGAGCATGGAAATCATTGATGGGTCTGAGAAGAAGGGAGAGGCCGAGAGACGAGAGTGATTCTAAACCTGAGAAGAAGGGAGAGGTCGTCGGCAATTCATCAACAAAAAAATTTCTTTTCAATCTATCTTTGGCAACACTTAATGCACAAGCGTTGGTCCAATTGGGTCTGATACCAATGTTGCTCGAAACCCCATCTTTAAACCCAAGCGTTGGTCAGAAGCTTCCGATTGGGACGACACTGCCGCCGTTCTCGAGTTTATGAGGCTTGGGCTGAAGGACTTGAGGTCGCCGCCTTCTCTTCTTTCCTCCACGCCCTCGATCTTGCCGCCTCCAACAAAGATCTATGAAGACGAGGAAGCTGATGAGGAGAAGGTCGCCGCCTTCTCTGAGATGAAACCTCCTTCACTGAGATGAGAGGATAACGATGACGGGGTAAGATCTATGAAGACGAGGAAGCCGATGGGGAGGAGGTCGCCGCCTTCTCTCATTTCCTCCATGCCCTTGATCTTGGTAGAGGATGTCGCCGCCGGAATCTGAGGGGCAATGGGAGTCGAAGGAACGGTGAGCTTGAGAGAGAGATGAAGGTGAAAGGGATGATTGAGGGGTGGTAGGGAAATAAAAAAAATTATTCATTTTTATTGTTAAAATTGCGTGGGGTCCACAGGAAAAGGTAACAGTCGTTGTCAGATAAGTGTCACTTTTTCCTTTTTTGTTTTTTTAAATTTAGGATCACCTTTGCATCAAAAGAGGTTTCCACTTCTGGTATGAATTTATTGTATTTTTGTACTTTAACCTCTTATAATTAGTCATTCATCTCATGCGAGTAAATGGAAAAAAAATCCAAATTCTCCTCTTAAACAATAACAATGAAATATTATCTCACTATATAAAAATCATTTTTTGTGTCATCCTTCTATTGATGTTATGTTAATTTTATTTGTATCATTCCAATTTTAAATGTTTCGACAAAAATTTACATTAGTTATTAAGGGTCTGAAACAAACTTCATCCTGTACTCAGGTTTGGAACTGCTGTTAAACATGGGCACAGACTTAAATATCTCTCTTAAACAATGAAAAGATTAATTTGTCAAGGCTCGGCCACAACCAAAATATTAAATCTCCATTAATCCAATTCGCTTCATTTTCATGTCATCATGATATGAAACCCAACGGCCATCAAAGTGGAGAAGGTAAAAGCTGATTTAGTTGATATCTTTGCCGTATTTCATTATGCATTAAAGAGCTCATCATTTAATTTCACCCAAAAAAAAGAGAGCTCATCATCTAATTGTAATTAAAAAAAATCTTGCCAACATATTCCATGTGAATAACAAGAATTCAGTCAAGCAAGATCAAACAAATAAAAAAAAAAATTATTCCTTACCATTAATTAGTTCCTCATGTACTTAATAATATAAAACGTAGTTGACTATTTTAAAGAGATAAAATAATTTACATTAATTATCTAATTATAACATATATTTTAAAATATTTATATATATAATTAAATTATACACCAGTTTATAACTTGGTAAATTACTTTTAAAAAAATGATCGATATATTAATTAATTAACTTTCTTCATCTTTTAAAAAAATCAAATGACTCTTATTTTAAAACGTTGAAGGTAGCATTTTTTTGAACTACCCACAGTGTATGATGATCTTCCACCGGTGAAAAGAGGAGGATGAGGAAAAAAAATATCCATTGGAATGACTCAAAATGCAAGATCAATAATAACTTGACATGAATACCAGATTGATCTGATATCAGACAAGAATCAAACACAACAAATCTTAAGCTATGGAAGGAAGGTTTTACTTTCAGTGATTCTTACCAGCTTGTGGGGTACATTTGATACTGAGGGTAGCCGGAATCGGCTGACGTGTCTGTGGTTCACCATTTGCAGCTACATTTAAGTCTGCAACAACCACTTGATCTTCTTCCTCTTGCTTAGCACCCTCAGGTTCCCTATAGAAAAATAAATCCACCTGCACAACAATTTTC
>QFDD01120394.1:0-10103 GCA_006871305.1 Vachellia collinsii
CGCCAGGTTGCGTCCCGTCAACCACTCTTCCTCTCACCTTTTTCGACATCCCATGGCTTTATTGCCACCCGATTCAGCGTCTCTTCTTCTTCGACTTCCCTCATCCCACCCACCATTTCCTCCATACACTCCTTCCCACTCTCAAGCACTCTCTTTCCCTCACTCTCCAACACATCTTCCCCTTCGCCGCCAACCTCGTCCTCCCTCCAAACCCTCTTCATCTCCACCCTTACATACTTTACCACAACGGCGACTCCCTCCCCTTCACTGTCTCTGAGTCCTCCGCCGATTTTCCCCGCCTTGTATCCGACTCTCCCGTGGGCGTTACAGAGTTGCACCATCTCGTTCCGGTGTTGCCTGCGCCATGTACCTTAGAAAACGGCACGCATGTGATTCCTCTCATGACCATTCAGGTCACAATCATGCCCAACTTTGGGTTGGCCATCGGCGTCGCTTTCGCTCACGTCGCAGGAGACGGCAGGACAATTCAACATTTTATGAAGTTTTGGGCCTCTGTTTGCAGGGCAAGAGGAGACTTTGGTTCACTTCTAAGCTCTTTGCCTCTGCCGTGCCATAGAAGGGACATAATCGAAGACCATAGAGGGCTTAAGATCGTCTACTTGAAGGAACTGACGAAGATGGAGTCGGAATTGATCGAGTTAACCGGCATCGTCAACGATGTTTCCTCCGACAAGGTTCGGGCCACATTTGTTCTGAATAGGGACCAGGTTGAGAAGCTAAGGAAATGGGTTTCGATCAGATGCACCGGTAACAGTACGGGGACACCTCATATATCAACCTTTGTGTTGACATGTTCTTTGATGTGGGCCTGTATGATGAAATCAGAAGAATCCCAAGATAGTAACGTTGCGAATGGTCTTGATGAACCATGCACCTTGATTTTTCTAGCAGATTGCAAAAAATATCCTGAATTCGCAATACCGTCCACGTACTTTGGAAACTGCCTGGCTACTCCCATTGTGATCTCAAGAGGGGTCGGCTAGTGGGGGAAAATGGGCTCGCTGAGGCAGTGGACGCTGTTGAAAGCAAAGTGTGTGTGTGTGAGAGAGAGAGAGAGAGCGATACTTTAATAGGTGCCGAAACAGTGATGTCGGACTTCAGGAAATTATCCAAGTCAGGGCAACCTGTGTAGGCAATTACAGGGTCCCCAAGATTTGGAGTGTTCGAGCCTGATTTTGGGTGGGGGAAGCCAAGGAAGAGTGAAGTAGTTCATAGTGAATTCTCTGGATCTATTTCTCTTTCTGACAGTAGGCACAGTGAAGTTGCAATTGAAATTGGGGTCGCTTTGAGAAGGACTCAAATGAATATCTTCGCAGACATCTTGAAAGAGCAGCTTGGAAATATTAATATCGCTTGTGATTGAATTGTGCAAATAGATTTCTGATCGAGGCGCTTGATCTGTCTTCTCAACCATTACAATAAGCATCAAACGAAATACTGCAGTGCGCATCTGCTAATAACTGCTGGCTCCAATGGTCAGACAGCGATCCTCTTATGGCTTTAATGTATTTCAGTTTAAACTAGTGAATTTGTACAACCATTCCACGTGGTTTACTTATGTGTGTACTTTGTTTAACTATTCCGGAGAATGTTTAATGTTAAAATGTTGGTACGGTGAGTAAAAAAGGCACGAACGCATGGTGGTGCATATATGTGCCTGACCAAATTCGTTAGAAAATAAATTTGTGCTTTATACTACTCTCTCAAAGTCGTTCGCATCTTTGGTTATTTTTTTACTGTGAATATGTGACGACCGATTTGGAAGGTTGCAAAACTTAATTTAGATAAAAATCACGGAAACCATATAACGACTTGTTTTCTTTTTCTTCGACAATTCCTTCTTCCTTGGTAAGTATTGTCCTTCATGATCTTCCCTTCCCCATATGTTTCCACGCGGATATATATATATATAGGTGCGTACGGAACCAGTTTCAGTGCTAAGTCTAGAGTTTAGCTAATCCTACTAATCTTCTGCACGGTCCAGATTTAATTTTATAAAAATCTATTTTTTTCTAAAAAAATTATTCCAATAAATGCAGAATAAAAAATAAAAGCTTAACTACTATTTTTTTAAAAAATAATTTTTTACTGAAAAAATTGTTATTTTAAAAAAAATCAAATCTGGACCGTTCAGATCCAGATCTGAACGATTCAGATAAGATTAGTAGGATTAGCTAAGCTCTGAGCTTAGCATTGAAACCGGTTCGGGTGCGTACATAGTGATCTGGAATTAATTAAGAATTGTGAATTTGGTGGTTGGGTTCAGAATAAGCTAAGGTTGAGCGATAAATGTACACGCATTTGGTTCTGATCTTAGTTCATTAAACGAAATCTCTGAATTCAAAGTACATATGTAATCTTTGTCTCGTGACCTGAAACTATACTGTCGCGTGACTAAATATATGACTCATCAGACTAAAACCAGACTTCACTTGCTCCGCCATTAACGACGATGAACTGAACGTACAGTTTAACACAGACTCATATCTCAAGAGCTTGCCGGGACATATACATGGTGCATGCTCAAGATACGCAGATACAATTTGAGTGGTTTAAATGTAATGCTTTAATCACTCACATCCACACATGTACGTGGTTAATATCAGGAACGTCATGGTAATTTATAATGAGAAGGAATAGAAGGTGTTGGTCAGTGAAGAGGCAGCAGAAAAGCTCATAAGGATGCACGCGGTTGCGTGGCCAACAAGGATCTGCAAGTAAAAAGCGTGTTGAAGGTGATGCTCCAGGCCTTGGGCGGTTAGAATTTGGTGGACAGATTTTTCTTTTTTGGTTTTTTTTTGCAGAGTATAAATATTGTAAATAACATATATACATACATATATATGAGGGATTGCCGCTTGCGTGGGCGTTATGAGTAATACAGATTTGGCAACCAAAACAAAGAATGAAAGAAAATGGAACAAGAGCGAGTGCCGGGGGACTGAATGAGTAATAACACGTATGAGGAGATGATGATTGATGGCCACGTGGAGATATTGGGAGCGGCATCAACCGACCGGATCCTCTCCGGCTCCTTTCACTCATGCGCCATCATCGCATCACTCTTACTGCCTCACAACCACGTGTCCTCTTCTTTTCCTTCCCACACCATAGCTCCATTATATATCCAAAAACATAAACAAAGAAGGCAATAATGTAAGTTGAAAGGAGAATAGTTCTTGACGATATGCATGTGCATGGAACTTTGCTATACTAATTGCTCCTATACGGATGTACATCAATAAGACAATAAGATTAGGGCAAAATAATAGCCAACTTAAAGTCTGATATGGTATAAACCTCATACTATATAAAACAATTCAAACACTAATTTGATTCAGCACAAATCTGAAATAAAGTAAGATTAGACTGATTCATCTGGATGGTCCAAAATAGTCTAAGGACTTTAATGATTTTTTATTTTTATTTTTCCTCACATTATAAGAGGAAAAATTGTTATCTAATAATACAAAATTGACATATAAAAAAGTAAAATCATATAAAATGCACTGCAAAATATTAAAATTTAAGTATAAATTGATGATATTGAGCATTTAACAATAGTACATATTATTATTAACATGAAAAATTTAAAAAAAATACATAAGTATAAAATAATTTGGACCAAACCAACTAGTCTGGGAACTTAATTATGAACTTGGTCTAACCTAATGAGTCAATTCAATCCAATTTCATTTTATTATTTATTTAGATTGGATCGAATTGAACCACTTCTAGTTGGATCTGACTGAACTAGCCTTTCTATTTCCTAGGTTTTTTTTTTGTCACCCACCTTCTTATTTTTAAATGCAGATGCTTTGAAAAAAGAAATCCCTAGTTGCTTAATTTGTGCACGCTGACCCTTATCAAGTTATAGATGTGGATGGGATGGGATTCTAATATACTAATGAGATTAATACCTCATAATATAGTGAATTAATATTCAAATTTTTGATAGGAGTGATGTCTATATTTAGTGTCCGACACTGTTTTGAATAAAATTGTCTCTAGTAGGAAGTTACAAATATGAACAATCACTTTTATCTTATTTTTCTTGCAAATTAACACAAAAATGAAATATATGAAAATAAGTAAAAATTATGTACGATATTTAATAATTTTGTCAATTGCTAAACCTAAAACATAATTAATCATATAAAATATGATTTTATCAAATATCATTTAAACTCTTTTTTCACATAAATCTCGCACTTATTATACTTAAAGAAGGTTCAAACTCACAACTCATCAATTAAACAAGACTTAAGTAAGGAGTTTGATATGATTAGGTCATAAGGCCCCTACAAATGCCATGTTAATATCAAAATTATCAAAATCCAACAAAAGAATAACATTTTGTATTGATGCATTCAGTGTATGGATTGATGATTTAAGTACTCCTGTGCTTGGAGTATAGGGTTTATTCGATTTGGATTTGGATTTAATCCAGGCAGAATATATAATTATAATTCAAATAGTCCCTTTAACGTAGTTGTTTCAAATCCAAGTAAATTATTATTAATTTTGTTGCTAAAGCTCTTGTCATTTTACATTAACTTTAGAATTTGAAATTTCATGTTCTTGATTTATTCACCTGTACTGTAACATAATAGTGCACGAAATATAAACTTAATCTTAATTAACGAACTAATTATAGGCTAGATTTGACCCATTAATTAATTTTAACATCCCCGAACAAGCTAATCAATGCTGTGATGAAACCAGACAGAATAATGAAAAAAATTATATAATTAATCAAGGTTTGTAACTAACTAATTAGTAATTAACCAAAGCCGCCTTTTAAGATTCAAAGGTTGTTGGAGTATTGGACACCTTACAACAACCAAAAATATGTGCAAAACTTGTTACGGTAGCTATTCATCTCTAAGGATGATCCTAGCTCATCACCGTTTAATTAATTTGAGGTAAGCAATTTCCCTCGAGCTCTCATTATCTGCCACTTAATAGCTAACGTGTAAGCTTTCCTGTAATGATTGGTATTTTGTTTAGAGAAAAGGGTTTAAAAAATATATAAATGGCGATACGCTGACGCACTGCAGAAATCCAGGGCTGATCCACAACTAAGATATGGAGCCACGGATGGAAGATTTCCATTTAACTCAGACACGTAACGCATGCAAAGGAAAGCCATGCATATTCATACATACATACATATACATTTTTAAAAACAACGCTTTCATATTTTGATCAATTGCAAAATCACAGCTAATACATCTTCTCTAATCACAGATTCTCTATAGTCTATACACCAAACAAAGAATGACAACACATTATTAGAATTCCTGACCGCGCGCGTATATAGTACTCCACTGTGGACTAACCAGGCTTTTTTTCCGTTTAGTGCAATTAATCTGTTATAGATAGATGTGCTTCTGTGTTTCGCAGATGATTGGGCCAAAACATGTGTACGTAGTGAAGCATTAAGACCTTACAATAAACAGTAGGGATACTGGCATCGGTACTGGGAAGTATTTTTCAAGCAGGCTACACAACTTTCCAAACTTAAGAGTACTTCTTAATTCTTGGAAAAATGAAGGAGACTAAAGAATGAAAAAGAACGTTTTGTAAGTGGAAAAAGTGTTTGACTAAATCCTACGGTGTTAGATGAAGAGTTGATGAATGGTGGCACCTGATTTTTAAGGACTCTTGAATAATTTGGCCACGGATGCTACAGCAGATGAAGCAACCAGTTTGCTTAATGCAGACAACATTATTTGTGAGGGCAGATTATTATTATTATTATTAGGGCATCGTTGACCTTACGCCTGGAACCACAAACGACACCTGTCTACCTTTCTACTTCCTACTTTAGACAGTCCCTACCTACAAAAATTAGCCGCTTTTATGCTGACACGTCTTCACCTTGCTGACACCTCATCATCCATCTCTTTTGTGCGAACCATGTTTTTAAAATTATGTTAACACACAAAAATTATGTTCAAATTAACAGTGCCATTTTTCAAGCTTTCGTTTACGTACAAAAGATAAAATACACAATTAAGAGCACGTAAAACTGGGTTCAATAACGTATTAATTGAATCTCAAAGATAATTTATATAGCTAATGCATTATAAGACATAACATAATAAAGTAAACATCAAGATTTTGCTCATGCAATATGATTAATTTGACATCATTTGCTCATTAGTAAAGCTTTAATTTGCTAATATATTACATCAATGATAAGCATTACTTTTTTCTCTCCCAACAATGGTAAGCATTACAAATCCTTGAATCATGTGCAACCTCGAATGTCAAACACATATATTGTCTCGGTTCCTCGTTGGTGGGGCAATTCAAAAGAGAGCCAAAGAGAAAAAAGAAAACCCAGAAATGAAAGTAACTACTGAAACAATGATCATTATTTTCTATGGTAGTTGATAAAGGGCAACTGTCAAGTGTCAGCCTTTACCGCCAATCATCCTCATCTAAAATCAAGGTCAAACCAGAAACTTTAGTCAACATTTTCTCTCTGTGATCCCATTGTGTATAGGTTTTACCATCTAAAAAAAAAGTCAGCTCCGTCTTAACTCATAACACATGTTCTTCTAACCTCACCTGCCATAATCGTATATATAGAATTATATGCACCGCCAATAAATGGTATATAAATCTATTATCTACACATGATTAACTATTTGAGTGTATGTGCTCAGGTCACAGACTCATAATGCAGGGTGTATGAACGTAGTTGTCCATGCAATTAATGCACCGTATATATGTACACACTGCATACGTAGATATATTATGTCAACTCTAGCCATATACCGTATTTCGTACATTCACACCGTGCTTGAGAAAGACGTGGTGTAATGCCGGCGCCAAATCTTGTTGACTTCAAATGCTTTCGTGAGCCTCTGCTATAAAAAATGAGGCAGTGTTTGCCATCAGAAGCAACAAAGTTTCACTTTCGAATTCCAGAGCCACCACCAGCGGCCAATTCCATATTTGGTGTAAGAACACACTTGCCGATTTCAGCTATCCTTCTGGAAATTATCCACATCGATCATGGGAAGAGCACCTTGCTGTGACAAAAACGGACTCAAGAAGGGCCCATGGACCCCCGAGGAAGATCTAAATCTCATCAACTACATCCAGAGTCATGGACCCGGAAATTGGCGAACCCTCCCCAAGAATGCTGGTATACCATTTTTTCTCTCCTCTTCTCTTCCCTTTCTTTTTACTCGTTCATGATCATTTGGTTTTCTCACTAGTTAATGCACTGTTTCATTTGACATGAAGGTCTGCAAAGATGTGGCAAAAGCTGCCGCCTTCGGTGGACAAATTACCTGAGACCCGATATCAAGAGAGGGAGATTCTCCTTTGAGGAAGAAGAGACCATCATTCAGTTGCACAGTATCATGGGAAACAAGTACGGCTCTATATATAGTATAACTTTGTTTCATCTTCTTGGTCATGAATCAGAACAAAAAACATATAGGGTAACCTGTTTGGTTTCTCTCTGTGTACAGATGGTCGGCTATAGCAGCGCGATTACCAGGAAGAACAGACAATGAAATAAAGAACTACTGGAACACCCACATTAGGAAGAGGCTGCTTCGAATGGGAATTGATCCGGTTACTCATGCCCCACGCCTCGACCTTCTCGAGATATCCTCCATTCTACGGTCAGCGCTGACCAACCAATCGTTTCTGAATCTGCAAAGTTTAACAGGGGTTCAACAAGCTTTGATGAACCCAGAACTGTTGAAGCTGGCCACCACTCTGTTGGCACTCAAGAATGATCAGAACCAAAGTTTGGTTTCACAGAATCTACAGCAAATCCTGCAGGCCGCCGGGAATCATCAAGTAGAAAGCCAAGCCTCCCCATTCAGTCACATGCCAACTCAGCCTAGCAATATTATGCATGAAGGCCTATCGGGCAATATCACAAACATGAGCTGTTCAAGTTCGCTGCAGAATTCATCAGTTCCTTCATATTTGTGTGAGGAGAATCTTATGAATCAGCAACAAAACCAAGTTGATTTGCAAGGAAACCCAACATTTGTAAAGTGTATAGTGAACAACGAGAGTGTCCAAAACATGGGCTATGAGTCATTTCTGTCAGCGCCTTTGTCAAGCCTGACGCCATTGAACTCATCGTCCACGTATGTGAGTAGCAGCTGCGAGGAGCAACGGGATACCAATTGCAGCGACTTCTTCAAGTTCGAAATTCCTGAGAGTCTCGACATCAGTGACTTCTTGTAAATGAGTAAATTTTAGTTTTTGTTTTCCTGTTTCTCGAATTTCGTTTGCCAGACGTCCATGTGCATTTTTTTTCCTCGGCTTGACGTCCATGTTCGCTCAAAAAAGGATTCTTTAATCTCTATAAACTTTATTCCAATGGGCTTTATATTATTGTTATTATTTAATTTTTAATTTAGCCCGCTCTCCGTCATTTCGCGTTATTTCTTTTTATAAGACCAATGATTTCTACAGGCTACTACAATTATTGGTTGTATGTGAAGGCAAATCGGAGGAAAATTCAGATGAAAATATTTAGATCTGTGAAGGTACCGGTGGGGACATGTATGTCCGTCCCAATTTGTTTTCACATACATGGATCTTGATATATTTAGTAAGCACTCATCTATAATAATATGATATGTAAATATTTATAGCTTATTGTATTATTTAATATTTATTAATATTGGATGGCTATCTTCTTTATATGGTTATACTTTTTTTTATAAATAATGAATATTAATTTTTATAATTTATTATTTACAAGTAATGTAAATTGCGCAGTACACTTAAGGTCTGTGCCTTTTCTTATTCTATTAATGTCTAATTGTCTTTATCTACTGTTTTCGCTTTTCCGCTGTTTAAATTTGAAATTCTCACCTGAAATTTTATTCAAATCGAATAATCTTTATCAAGCTTATTATTTTGGAAAAAGTTTAGTTCTTTTACGTCCGGAAAAAAACAGTACTTTACTTGGATTAGATATAAAACTTTAGGTTATCATCATAAATACGTCCACTTCAACATAATATATCCCACGTCCAACGAGTTGTTTTAGGAATGAAATTCAATATATGGTTCAGAAATTCAACATATCATGAAATTCAATTTTAGCCTTGACTTTGTTTTTAGCGGAGACGATTTATATACATCAAGAAACTTGTTCTCTCGCTTCCTTTCTTTCTAATAAACAATCAGTGAGGAATTGATTAATCTATCCACTCCTGCGATTTCATATATGTTTTCAGGAACACTTTCGTGTTCTCCCCCCCCCCCCCCAAATCCCAACCCCAACCCCAAAAAAAAATTATGGTACTTAGAGAATGGATTGGTTGAATTTGGATCAACATCAAAATAAAGATCAATCGGAAGGCTCTTGTGATGCCCTAATCTTTTTTCAACGGCTCATTATATGACTGAGCTTGCTTCAAAGAATGGATGCGATACTAAACAAAAAAACAAGTATCCGAGGGAAAAAAAGAAGGCAAAAGCGAAGTGAAGGGGGTGCCAACTAATACTAAATGCCATTTAACTATCATCATGTCATCATTACTTTGTAAAGGCAAAGTCTCCATGACTCATGATTATAGCCACGTGGTTGGATCGCTAGTTTTTATTATCACTATCCCCCCCCCCCAAAAAAAAAAAAAAAATTCCAATGCTCTGTAATTTTAGTGAAAAAAAAAAGGCCTCCTCAATTTAAGGAACAGTTCAATACTTCAATTTATCTTAAGAGCCTAAAAATGACCATAGAGTCGTAGACCATGTAATTTCCCATTTAGGTTTCACGCCTCTTCTTGAGCAGAACATACTTGAATCAAGTGTTTGATGATGTGCTGTGCATGAGAGTTATATTGCTATGTAAGTATGGCTTGAATCAGCAGCAGCGCACTGCTAGGAAAGTGGCCGTAAACTGGGCAAAGCTCTGCATAACCCTGCCTCCCTGAAAAGTCACATATTATTCTTCACGCCATTTCCTTCCCACCAACTTCATCCTGCCTTTTTCTAAAAGCCCACTTGCATATGTGCGCGCGCTGAGGATAAATTACTGAAATAAAATATGACTTCAAAACTTAACTATAAGATCTAATTTGCAA
>QFDD01120395.1:0-12394 GCA_006871305.1 Vachellia collinsii
GTGAAGCTCCCCCTTAATGAATGCACGGCAAAAATCATGTGTCAAGAACGAATTTAAAACTTTCCCGAGATCAAGATATCATTGAAAACTTTGAAAAATGAATCAATCATAGAAATCAACAGATTTAGTTAGAAATCAATTTTTTTTAAAAATAAATAAATGCTGCTATGAAGGTGTTTTGAGAAAGAAGCACAATAGCACTCTAGATGTCATTCAAATGATGTAATTAATTTAGTAAGAGATACAATACCTCACTCGAGTAATGTTGTAATTACTCAAGTCATTGTCCTCTCAATGTGTAACTTGTTGATTCCAGAGGCCATCATCTGATAAAATTTCTTAGTGAAATATTTTGGAGTCGTTGGCCTTTTGTTCACCATAGCTATATGGTGTATGTACTCTAACCTACGCTAGAGTATTGTTGAAAGTGCAAAGTATAATGCTTCACTCATGCCATGATCTGAAATTTCAGCAAGTGTTGAACATGGACTTTCGAGTATGGAAGGTTCACTTGAGTATAATCCTTCAACTTTCATTTAAGCTCATCACTCTCATCTATTCTCAAGTGTTGGTTGAGAGTATAGACCATATCACTCGAGTAGCATTCTTAGAACTCGAGTATTCTTTCATGATTCTCATTTCTTCTGAAAGACATTTCCATTAGCACTTGGGTTCCCCTTGGAGTATTCACTACTCTGTTTATCCCTGTTTTAAAAAGTTGAAACAGAGTTCCTGCAAAAACATACATATTGGCTTTTCTGGTACCCAACTTATGATGGGTCCAAACAATATTAGCAGTAGTGACTCTAATGCTCTTATATGATCAACTCATGCTATTTTTGAGCAAAGGGAATACTAAATTAGCAACAATTAAATATAGTCTAACTTGAAAAGTTAACTTATGCTTTCTAAAATATAAATTATGAATTCTTTTAAAAACATAAGTTTCGTTTGAAATCAATTTCGTTCAAGCCAATTTTAAGAAATGATAAAACATGAATAAAGAAAGGTTAGCCTTGTTCAATAATGGAAAAATTTGTTTCAAATTAAATTCTTTCAAATCATGATGCGTTATGAAATTGTGGTTTTGAAAGTATGAGATCTAATTTTTTGAAACATGTCGAAAATTGATGCTCATGCCATAATTGGAAGTTAACAAGTTAAAAATATTAGAAAGCTTCACTTTGAGAAGATAACATGTTAAACTCTGAAGTTAACATGTTGGAGAATTTTTCACAAAAGCAAAATGGATTGAATGAATGTGCCATTGATCGAGATATTATCTTGACTCATAGATTTGTGTTTTTGAAAGACACAAAGCCCTAGTTACTCTCAAATATAATTGTTATCAATTGTTAATGAATTTGAGTAACATATCGAGTACAATGATTTATGACTAATGAGGTCCAAATGACTAGCGTGCAAGCACTTACAAGATATTCCACTAAATGGTTAATGCATTAGCAGAACTTGCTTAATTGCATTAATGAACATTATAATCTTTGGAATAACTTTCAGATAAAGATATTAGGCATACAGCTTTTCACGCATTGAATGCTTTTCAAAAAGATGTACTTGAAACTCATGTAGATAGATAACATGTTAGATATAGGATCTACCACATTAGAGGATATGACTCAGGAGTTCAAGTAGATAATAGCACATCAAAAATTATCACATGTGAAAGACTCCTTTAAATGGATTTTGAAGAATTTCTGGATTTAAAAAAAATGTGAACTTTCAGTTTTTGAAAACAGTTTAAATGCAAGTAAGGCATGACTTTTTCCAAAATATGTGTATGCATCAAGAAAATAATTTGGAAACCATAAAATAATTTTTGAGTTGTGCAAAAAAAAAATGAGAAACTATGCACAATATTTTTATGTAGAAATCTAAAAATAATTTGTGAATTAAAAAATTGATTGCTAATGGAAGGCTACAATGACAATATTATCATCACCCAAATATGAATTCACCATAAAGCACAAAATAGGGTAAGGATTAGAGATAATCATAATTGTGCTCGAAGATTTGCCGATTGACATTGCACATTAGTATTTTGACTATATCTCTCAAACCACAAGTCCAATTGATGTGAAACCAGTTCCTAATGAATCTAGACTCACATTGTGATTTATAGAAACCACGATCAACATCAAAGAAGTTTATATGAAGGAGATATGAATTTCTAAACTTGGTGGTCAGATTTAACATTTTATCATTGACCGTTTCTTACTGTGACTATCATAACGTTTTCCACACAAAATATTTTGGACTGATTCTTCTTTAATGGGAAAGTAGACACAAAGAGCTTTCCAAAAATATCTTATTTGAAAAGTTTGGAGTAGAATTGAGAGAGTTATGGCCATTGCAAGTTGAGCTTTGTGCTGAAATCTGAAACATATGCTGAATCATGAGCAAAACTCAAGTTATGGCGTACAGAATTCGAGTTTCGGGCATAGAACTTGGTTTTTTCCCCAAAACTTTCAATGGAACTCAATTTTTAATGGAAATGTTTTTGTAACTCGAGTTATGGCTTGCAGAACTCGAGTATCGAGACTCTGAAAAATATTTGAAACTACAAAACTTCTTTCATAACTTGAAGTGTCAACAAAAGTTTTGTTACAACTCGAGCTATGAGAAGCAAAACTCGATTTTCGAAGTGTGAGCCTCAAAACTTCTTTCACAACTTGAAGTTTTAACAAAATATTTGATACAACTTGAGTTTTGATAGACAGAACTCGAGTTTCAAAGCCTGAAAAATCCTTGAACTACAAAACTTCTTTCAAAACTTGAAGTTTCAACCAAAGTTTTGATACAACTTGAGTTTCAAGGTGTGAACTTGTTTTAAAACTGAAAACTTCCAATGAAACTCGAGTAGCAATGAAAGTTATGATTTCAAATACTTAGAACTTGAAGTTTTAGAGTATGAAACTCGAGTATCGAAGAACTTGCAAAGATTCAACTTACAGAAACTTATGTAAACTCAAGTTTTATGATCTATAACTCAAGTATTGACAAAACTTTTATTAGAGCTCGATGAACATTAAAAGTATTGTGTCAAATGAACTTACAAAGTATTGAGGAGTTTGATGAGAGCCTAAGCTTGGGACTTCATTTGGGGAGTTTTACTTCATCCTTTCCATTATTGTTCATATCATTGCAGTTATTCTTAGTTAGAATTTCTGGTTTTGTAATGTGGATTGGATCATGAGATTTGTTCTTGGTATTTGTTTTGTAATGAGAATGTTTTGTTTGGTCTTGTGAATTTGGTTGGGTTCAATCAATGTTCAGTTTGAATAAATGAGATACTCTGTTAGCACAATAGGTTATTGTGTTCGATTTGTTGATACCATCATAACAATTTCAACCAAGAGCTAATTTGAAGGTGATTGAAGTTGTTGTGAGCTTTTGGGTTCAAAGGTCTCATTGACAACTACCCTCACCTAAGTTTGGAAGGTTTTCTAAAGTAATTAAGATTTGGTTTTAAAGCAAGTCTCCCTATACTTTTAGAAGTGATGAAGGTTTAATCAATACTCCAAAGGGAAATTCCATTTATTGAGTTTTCAATCTATCCATTTTATCGTTTCCATAATTTCTAGCTTTCTATAACTTGAAAATTCCAAAAAGAACTTAATCCTATTTTCTGCAAATTCATTCAATACAAAACCCCCAATTTTTATTTTCATCACTTAGATTACATAGGACCAATTAGGCTCCTCAAAGTGAACACGACCCGGATCGCACCACTATAGTGCATTCCCATACGGAATTTATACAATTTTTAAGGGCCCATAATGACAAAGGACTCATCAAAATGGCGCCATTGCCGGGGAGCCATTGAATTGGTTCTTCGTGTAATTTGGGTGTCAACTTGAGTGTTGAGCTTGGGTTCGAACCATGTGATCGAGGTTTTCTTGTGGTTGCATTTACATTCTAGTTGTTTTTCAGTCTTTAGAGTAGTTTTTAGCTTTGTTTTTGTGTTTGAATCATCACTCTGTTAATTTTTTGGTTTTCAATCTGTGTTTGCTGCTATCTTTCTCTGAAGAATAGCTGGTGAGGTCATAAAGTCACGACCTATTGGTCAAACGTCGCGACAATTAGTCTTCTGAGCCCAGAAACTCCTCTCGGTGCAATTTCTGTCGCGACCTAGAATATAAAAGTCGCGACCTGTTGTTCTGTTTTCAGCCAGAATTTTTCTAAGTGTTCATCCGTCCATCTAGTGCTCTTGGTACATTTTTAGTTGCGACCTAGTAAATTAAAGTCACGACCTAAATTTGCTGGCTTGTTCCAAGGGCTCTCGGTACAATTACTGTCGCGACTAAAATGTTTAGAGTCGTGACATAAGTCTCTTTTTGACCCATCCTCACTTTGTGTTTTAATTAAGTGTATATCCATACTCATACTGCATCATACATACATACCATATACTCTTGCACTCCATTCATTCATCCATTTTATCTAAATTGTCTTGTGTGCAAGAAAATTTTGCAAACTTTCATTGAGCATGCGAAGAAGAACTGAACCTTTAGTGCCCTACATACCTGAGTTAGAGAGGCATTTGCGAAGGCTAAGGAGAGAGCGAGAGTTAGCCAACATTAATCCCCATCATCCTGACCTACCCACTGGTGAAGAGGAGGAAACCTTAGTAGAAAATCAAATCATGGAAGGGTCAGGGGGAAATGGGCTAAATGGAAATGGGCATGAGGGCCATGGTGAGAATAATGGCACAAATGGACAGAATAGAGGGAGGACAATTAAAGACCTTACCCAGTCGGATGCTAATTTTGAACCTTTGCCTGGTGCATTACGTATTTTTGAACATGATTTTGAACTGAAAGGACAATTAATACACTCACTTCCTAAGTTCAATGGTTTGACAGGTGAAAATCCATACACTCATCTGAAGTATCTTCACATGCAATGTTTGTCTATGAAGCCAGCTGGGGCAAGGATCGAAGATGTGCTTCGGAAAGTTTTCCACTTATCCCTTGAGGGTAAGGCTAAAGAGTGGTATATGAACCTGCCTTTGTACGTAAACAACCCTTACGAATCTTGAGCTACATTAAGAAGAGCTTTTCTTGACAAATACTTTCCATCTACAAAAATCTCTGCTGCTAGGAAAGAAATCTCTTCAGCTAAGCAAGATGAAGGAGAGACTTTCTTTCAGTTTTGGAATCGATTCCAATACATGCTTACGAAGTGCCCAAATCATCAGATCATTGAAGAGCACCTTGTCCAGTACTTTTATAATGGGCTGTTATCACATGATGCTGAGGTGTTAGATGCTGCAGCTAATGGGTCAGTTGAGTTGATGAAGCCACAAGCTGCTTGGGCTCTGATTCAAACTTTCGCATTGAACCGCCAACACGTGAGTCCTAGGGAGGCTAGAACTTGTCAAGTTGGCCCGGGACATGGCTAAATTGACCTCCACAGCCCAAAGTCTTAGAGGTATTCAACATCACTCTGAGCCTCTAGCTCTCGTGGCTGCTTCTTGTAGCATTTGTGACTCTCCGATGCACAAAACCGAGGATTGTATGGGTCCAGCTGAAAATGTTTCTGCTATGTATCAACAGAGACCAAATCAATACCAGAAACGAGATCCATACTCTAACACTTATAATCCTGGATGGAAGGATCACCCGAACTTTAAGTGGGGGGGAGGTAACAATCAGGACCAGATTGGCAATTATTAAGGCAACAACTACCAAGGTGCTTCCTCAAGTAACCATCAGAGGCCAAATCCGTCGTCTGCTGTCGTTCCAGTTACTCCACCATCAAGTGGAAGCAATGATTTGCAAATCATATTGAAGGGAATTGAGAATTTATCCAACCAATTGATGAAGAGTGACCACAAGATGGCTTCCCTAGATAACAAGATGAGTCAAGTAGAAGGGAAGATGGTGGCCATGGGTACCCAGTTTGAGAACAACTTTACCACCGTTTACTCCAAGATTGAACAGCTAGAGACTAGGCACGACAATTTAAATGGGTTCATAACTCAAATGTCCAACACCATGAATGATCAAGAAGCTAAGTCTAGTGGGAAGATGCCTTCGAATACAGTCATAAACCCTAAGTCTCTCAATGCCATTGAGCTTAGGAGTGGAAGGCGAGTTCAATTCGCTCAAGAGAAGGGCAACAATGATGAAGATTGAAAGCCCACCTCTTTCACCAGTGAAGTTGTCTGAAAGTGCCAAAGAGCAGGCACTACTCAAGAAATCAAGGGAACAACAAGGAATGGGTCAAGAGGTTGATGGTGGCCATGCATATTGTGAAGAGCAACCCAAGGAGAAGCCGAAAGAGCATCATAAAGCAGTTGTAGAGAAGGGCGAAACTAGCAAAGAAGGAGCCTTAATGCATAATGGTAAGGAGGTAACTTTTAAAGAACTCCCCTTTCCAAACTCATATCATATGTCAAAAAGGGTTGTAGCGTCTAAAAATTTGCAAGAGGTTGTAGAATTCTTTAGCAAGCTTGAAGTGAATTTACCTTTCGTTGATTTGATTAGGAATGCTCCACCTTTTGCTAAATATTTGAAAGACCTCTGCACTAATAAAAGAAAGTTTAAACCCAATGAGTTAGTTCAAGTCAGCCCAAATGTGTCAGCATTGTTCAAACCCCACATCCCAGTTAAATGCCAAGATCCGGGGGCTTTCACTATTCCCTGCACTGTGGGAAAAGTTGTCATAGTAGGAGCATTACTTGATTTAGGGGCAGCCATTAATGTCATGCTATTGTCTGTGTACAAAGCTTTAGGAGTTGGTATATTGCAAACAACTACTGTGACACTCCAACTGGCTGATAGAACAACTAGGAAACCCGAGGGGATTATTGAGGACATCTTAGTACAAGTTAAGGGTTTACTATTTCCAGCTAATTTCTATGTTCTTGATATGGCTAATGAATGGTCTCATGAATCCACCCTCATTCTGGGTAGACCATTCTTAAGGACTTCGAACATGATGATTCGAATGAAAGATGGTGTCATAACGATGAAGGTGGGTGAGCAGGTAGTTTCTTTTAATATGTATGAGGCAATGAGGCACCCCTAAGAGGATTATTCACTCTTGGGTTTGAATGTTATTGATGTTGTAGTTGATGATGTCGTCTCTGAATTTGAATTGAGTGAAGTAATCTCTGAGATCTCTAAATTTTATTCAAGTGATTCCTTGCTTAATGAGGATCAGACCCTTACTTCATTTTCTTCTCTTTATTCATTTCCTTCTTCTTGTTCATGTGGTGGTAGCGAGACATGTTTTAACTATGCAATAGTTAATTGTACACGACCGACCTCACACACAATGTTATTATCATCTTGTGAATCTGAACCTTGCATCAGCACTATTCCTTCAATCGCCAGTGACAACTCTCTTGGAGAGGAATATTCTATTAGTGTTGCAGGAGAAGCAGAAATGGAGGAAAGCCAGAAAATAGAAAATGCTGCAAAAGAGGCTTTTTGTCTCAGTCACAAGTCGCGACATAAAGGGCATATAGTCGCGACTTCATTAACTTTGTCTCGACACGAATGTCTTGACATCGCGATACAAGATGCCAAAATAGAGGATCGCAGCCTAAATACTTCACCATGTCGCGACATTTGTCTAGTGGAATCACGACCTGAATCCTCCAGTGCTGAATTTCCAGGGAGTCCTCACACTGTTGCTATTCCGCCTTCACAGGAGGAGTCTGAATCTAAAGGCTATTGAAATTCCTCCTTCACTGAGTGAACCAATCCCGTATACTGTCTCTGCTAATTCATTAAAATATTTGTTTGATAGTGCCTTAACTATATGTTTGAGTGATACAGGGATGATGGCTCCGCACGTTGCTAACCGACATTCACAGTGCACTGATTCCACATATCTTGAGTTGGAAGATCTTGTGGTGGGCTGCATCAATCTTGGAATTCATTTGAAAAATGCAGAAAGAGAGGGGAGTAATCTTTTGCTTCATTCTATCGATATTCCAAAGTTAATCCCCTCTTTGATTCAGCCACCCCACCTTGAACTTAAACCTCTACCGCCTAACCTTAAATATGCTTTCTTAGAACCAAATGAGCAACTCCCTGTTATAATTGTAAATTGCCTTTCCTTAGCAGAAGAAGATATGTTGCTTCCTGTTTTGAAGAAGTATAAGAAAGTCATAGGATGGACTCTAGCTGACATACCTGGTATTCGTCCAACCGTGTGCACCCATAGAATACTTTTAGAAGAAGGGGCAAAACCAGTGAGGCAAAACCAAAGAAGAGTCAATCCTTTGATTAAGGAAGTAGTCAGGAAAGAGGTCTCCAAACTCCTCAGTGCAGGAATCATTTATGCTATTTCAGATAGCAAATGGGTTAGCCCTGTTCAGGTAGTGCCTAAAAAGAGTGGGATGACTGTAGTGAAAAATGAGAAAAATGACCTTATACCCACTAGAGTCCAAAATGCTTGGCGTGTTTGTATTGATTATAGGAAACTTAATGATGCCACACGCAAGGACCATTTTCCCATTCCCTTTGTAGATCAAATGTTAGAACGTTTAGCGGGCAAATCACATTACTGTTTCCTTGATGGCTTTTCCGGTTATTTTCAGGTACCCATTGCACCGGAAGATCAAGAGAAGACAACTTTCACTTGTGACTTTGGGACCTACGCTTACAGGAGGATGCCATTTGGACTGTGCAATGCTCCGGGAACCTTCCAGCGGTGCATGATGTCAATCTTCAATGATTTCTTAGGAGAGTGCATGGAAGTGTTCATGGATGACTTTAGTGTGTATGGTAACTCTTTTATTACGTGCTTATTTGGATTGGAAAAAGTTTTGCAAAGATGCATTGAAAAGAAATTGGTTTTGAACTTTGAGAAATGCCATTTTATGGTCAATGAGGGCATAGTTTTAGGCCACTTAATTTCTTCCAAGGGCATAGAAGTGGATAAGGAAAAGATTGAAATTATCTCCTCCCTCCCATACCCCACTAACCTTAAAGAGATTCGTTCTTTCTTAGGGCATGCTGGATTTTATAGGAGATTTATAAAGGATTTTAGCAAGATCGCCCTACCACTTTCTAATCTCTTGAAAAAAGAGGCAGATTTTGAATTTAATGAAGCTTGTAAAAATGCTTTTGATACTTTGAAAGCTAAATTAATTTCTCCTCCTGTCTTGGTTGCTCCAAATTGGGACTTACACTTTGAAATTTCTTGTGATGCATCTAACTTGTCTGTGGGAGCCATGTTAGGTCAGAAGGAAGATAGACATTCTAGGGTGATCGCTTATGCTTCAAAGACCTTGGATGCTGCACAAGCCAACTACACAACTACTGAAAAAGAGCTTTTTGCTATAGTGTTTGCCTTGGATAAATTTAGACCTTACTTGCTTAATTCAAAGGTTGTTGTATTCACTGATCATGCAGCAGTGCGGTATCTTTTTAAGAAACCCCACTCCAAGCCTTGGTTGCTTCGATGGGCTCTCCTTCTACAAGAGTTTGATATTGAGATCAAGGATCGAGCCGGAGCAGAAAATCATGTGGCTGATCACCTAAGCCTACTACCAGACAAGACAAGGGGAGTTGATAAAGCTGAAATTGTCTTTGATTCCTTACCTGATGAGATGTTATGTTCCATTGCTCTTAAGGAGCCTTGGTATGCTCACATTGTTAATTATCTCATGACTGGACTAACCCCACGGTCTATGTCTACACATCAAGTACAAAAGCTCTAATCTGAGTCCAGACACTACGTTTGGGATGAACCGTACCTGTGGAGACTTTGTGCGGATCAAATCATAAGAAGATGCATACCTCAAGAAGAGCAACCTCCTATTATCTCTGCTTGCCATACATTGGCTTGTGGGGGACATTTTAGCTCCAAGAGGACAGCTAGGAAAATTCTAGAAAGTGGGTTCTATTGGCCTTCATTATTTAAAGACTGCTATGAGTTCTGTAAATCTTGTGAGAAGTGCCAAAAATTCGGGGGGGGGGGGGGGGTGAGTTGGAAACACAAAATGCCCCAAAAGCCTATGTTATTTTGTGAGATATTTGATGTTTGGGGTATAGACTTCATGGGTCCTTTTCCTCCTTCCAATGGCTTCAACTATATCCTCTTAGCGGTAGATTACCTTTCCAAATGGATTGAAGCCATTCCCACTCGAAAAGATGATGCCAAAACCGTTGTGGAATTTGTTAAATCTAATATTTTTAGTCGGTTTGGGGTTCATAGGGCTGTAGTGAGTGATCAAGGAACCCATTTCTGTAATAGGCTTCTTAATAGCCTACTGTCCAGATATGGGGTCACACATAAAACCTCTACTGCTTATCACCCACAGAGAAATGGCCAAGCAGAGGTGTCTAACCATGAGATCAAGCGGATTCTGGAGAAAATGGTCAAACCCTCAAGGAAGGACTGGAGTTACAAGCTAAATGATGCATTATGGGCATACCGAACAGCTTTCAAGAATCCTATTGGGATGTCACCCTACCGCTTCATCTATGGGAAATCATGCCACCTACCGATGGAATTGGAGCATAAAGCTTATTGGGCCGTCTCCACATGCAACAAAGAAATGGACAAGGCGGGTGAGGGAAGACTCTTACAATTGCAAGACATAGATGAGTTGTGAAGGGAGGCTTATGACAACTCTCGAATGTACAAGGAGAAGTGTAAAGCCATCCATGATAGTGGGATATTGAGGAAAAGCTTCAAAGTCGGTGACACTGTGCTTAAATTCAAAGCTCGATTCAAATTTGGAGATGGAAAACTGAAAGAGAGATGGGACGGACCTTACAATATTACTAAAGACCTTGGCTATGGAGCCTTTGAGCTCAAAGATGGAAAAGATGGCACCACGCATCTAGCCAATGGACATCTCCTTAAGCTTTTCTACAGCAAGCCTCCAGAAACGTAATCTCAGGTTGTTTCTTTCCTCTCCTCATCCTATATCATTTTGATTAGCTGGTGATATTACATGTGACCTGCATTGATGGATTTGCATGAGGAAAGAAACCCTTCAGTAGTATAAAGTTCATTGTTTTAGTTTGTTTTGATTTTGTTTGCATGTCTTTTGTGTTGCTCCCCGCATCCTGTCGGTCAAGCTGAATGTTGGTTATTTCCTGTATGCATACTAGCATTGACTCTTGATTTTTCCTATCATGCTCAATAGTGCTAAATCCTACATAAACCTCTTCAATTGCTTTGACTGTTAGATAATTCATTTCGCTCACACTCTACGTTCCATGATTCCCTTGCAATTATGTCATATTAATTTTTCCAATGAGGACATTGTAACATTTGAGTGTGGGGGAGGGAGTGTTTATGCTGCTTTCTCACGTTTTTCTTGTTGGGTCTCGACCTGGAGCATAAAAGTCGTGACATAAATGCTTAGCCTGTGCATGCATAGCTCTCGGTACATTTTTTGTCGCGACTCATATTATTAATGTCGCGACCGAAGATTAAAAAAAAATGGTTGGAACTCACCCACATTTGGACATTTCATGTTTACTTTTCAAGAGAACTTTGTTTTATTAGACCTTTCTTGTCATATTCATGGGTGATCAAAACTCATCAAGTAGCTTTTGTTCCTCAATTAACAATTTTAGTGAGACTATTCATGCATTGGGATTAATCTGGCATTCAATTAATTGTTGTAAATGATCATGAGAGATAAAACCCTGTTGGAAGTTATTTGGGCCAAAATTCCTTTCTAGTGTGATTAATTCTCTTGATTTTTCGTTCTCTAGAACTTGTTCTGGTTCTGTGTCAAAGCTTAATGTGCATAAGTGTGTTGAAAGGGATAAAGGCATTCATTTCTAAACCCTTTACCCAAACACAAGCCACTTAAATTCAACCTTTGTCACCCCTTTGAGCCCTTCTTGATTTTAAGTACCAAAACCTGTTTGCTTTATTCAAGGTTCCAACCACGTCATTACTATTATGATTATAGTGAGTACGAAAGAAAAACAAGAAGAAGAAGATAGAGAAAAGAAGATGGAAAAGAAAAAAAAAAGATATATGCATATATTGATGGGAAAACTTTCGATCTTCCTAATAAGACTAACCCCTTGTTGGTCTAGAGGATTAAAGTCTCACACTTCAAGAACTTCATTGGGAAGGCTAGTTGGAAACTTACTTTTAGATGTGGTACTTGTATCATTTCATTCTATCATTCATTTTATTCAGCCTTCATTCGCACATTACAACCCTAAAAGTCCTTTTGATTCAACACATCATTGCATTCGTAGTGGAGATGGTAGAACCATTACAAGCTTATGGTAGTTCGTTTTGTCAAGTGGATATGAGAGAAAATAACCCAATTATGGTGAGTTGAGCGATACACTTCATCCCACGAGTGAATCTCCAATGTTCATTTTCTTTGGTTAATGGATTGTTTGAGTAGACCCTTTGCATAATTTTCCTCACC
>QFDD01120396.1:0-11911 GCA_006871305.1 Vachellia collinsii
AAGCAGGTGGTTCATGGAGAGTGGAATGGACAAGCTAGAGTTTCCGAGACCAAAAGTTGCCTATTCTTTCTTGACAGCCGCAGGAACACATGTGGCACCTGAGCTTCGTGAGGCTCTAATGTCATGGGCGAAGAATGGCCTCCTCGTATGTGTTTCTGATGATATGTACGATGTTTGGGGTTGTGAAGAAGACCAGATAAGGCTTGTAGAACTAATGGAGAAGTATGATCCCATGCTAATTAATTCCCTCTTGAACAAAATTTCATCCACTTGTAAACTAAAGAGGTGTACATGAACATTAAACCACAGGTGGGACGTGGATATTGAGAAGGAGAATTGTTCAGAGCCAGTTAAGATATTATTCTCAGCACTGAAAGGGACAATCTGTGAGATAGCAGACCAAGCCTTTAAGATTCAAGGACGAAGCGTGGTGAACCACCTGATTCAGCTTGTGAGAAAAAACCGTTCCATATATGTATTTCTATACCTATTATTATAGAACTTATGAGTCGACAAACAACTAATTAAGTTGATTTGATTTGCAGTGGGTGGACTGTTTGCGATGTTTTCTACAGGAAGCTGAATGGAGGAGAAACAATCATGTGCCAACCTATGCAGAATATGTACCTGTGTCACTAATATCATTCGCCTTGGGACCAATTCTGCTCCCAGGTCTCTATCTCGTTGGACCTCAGCTTCCACAGGATATTATTGAAAGTGATGAATACAATCGCCTGTTTTACCTTGTTAGCATTTATGGACGATTGCTCAACGATATCAACGGCTACAAGGTCATTCTCTCTCTCTCTCTACATATATATATATTTGAGTTATATCCTACTTTTAGTATGCTCATATATTTAATTCTGATTCTGATAAGGGTTTTGTATGGTTATGCAGAGAGAAATAGCAGAGGGGAAGCTAAACGCAATAGCTGTGAGAATGAGGAATGGATCAGGAAGCAAAGAAGAGGTGGTGAGGAAGGTCAAGGAAGAGATTGAAGAAATCAGAAGAGAGTTGTTGGGAATGGTTTTGAAGAAAGAAGGAAGCATAATACCAACGGAAGTGAAGGATGTGATATGGAAAATGGCGAGATCCTTGTATGTGATATACAAGAAAGACGATGTCATCCATGCACGTGACTTGTCGGACGAGGTCATTAGTATTAGAGATGCAGTTGTCAGCGATCCCATGGTTCTAAACTAATGAACTATGTTTGATCAATGATTATATTATTTAAGGACACAGTATGATTAAAAGTAAACGATTCATTGAAAAGACTCATATTGTACCATACATAATGACTTTTATCACCCGCAACTGCCAGTGAGTATAGATACAAATGTAGTATTTTCAGCTATTCTCCTTGGGAATTTTGGCTTTTTGTCATAAGTGAGGAAACTGAGGCGAATCCTCAATAAGGTTACGAAAGAAAATCTTTTAACAATTTATTCAGAAATTTGATTTACGATTGATTACAACAACAACACGTTATCTATGTAATCATCTAGTGGATAAAATTTTATTGTTGTCTCCCCATCCTTAATACATGAGTTAGGTTAGGATTTATCTGAACTAAAAGGCAAGATTTCAATTCCTTTACCCATGGCCTTAAATCTGATGATGTGGCAGTAACACAGTTAACTTTGCTTATGTGGATTGTTGACTCGGCAAGCTGAATGGAATAAAAACAAAGAAGAAGCTGGCTGTTCTTATGATGTGTCATGTGATTAAAATAAACAAGAAAAAAGAAAAGAAAAAAATGCTGATTGTCCATTTTCTGGCCTCTTCCTCGTATGACGTCGTATACCTCCGCTTCGTCGTCTTCTGTTTCCTTACCCAATAATTCTTCTGTTTCTGCTGCTTCTACTGCTTTATCGCCTTCTGCGGGATACGCTTCAATCTCATAGTCAGCGTGGTGAAGGCAATGACAAACGTCGTCGTTTTCGGCGTTCTTGGACTGTTTAATTAGGCCAGTGGGCTGAAACCAGAGAGAGATGGACACTAACCCTGAGATTGACGGAGGAAGACATCGCTTTTAATTTTTTTTTCCTTTTATTATATAATATTTTCAAGAAAACAAAAATCTGTTTACCCTTCTCTAGCTGTATGTTTGAAAAAAGGTTGATCATCTAGAAAATCTGACCGCACGATAAAAAAACCATATATTTGAAAGTGAAAAACAATTGTCGCTGCGTGATTTTGCTATATATCTCAGACAAAGTTTATCAAAATAATTTCAGATGAAATTCTACAATTAAACTGCTTAAATGTATAATTTTGTAGTGTAATATCATCAGGAATAGTGAAATAAAATTTATTTTTTGTGTTTATTTCCTCTGTTTGCTCCATTCTTCCACAGTTGCACATATGTTTTGTCTAACGTACATGTTCGCCAACACTGTATACAACATTGGCAACTGATAAGTGTAAGCAGACCAAACACAACCCTATTGCACACTGCAATTCCCATAATAAGCCCAATATAATCACATCTCAGGCCCAAGCCTGAACCATATATCTTTGTATAGCTAGGCCTAGCGAAGATTCCAAACTAGCTTTTCGCTTTCTATATATTCACTGTGTTGTCAGCGTTCATACACATAAAATGAGTACAAACAAATAACAAATTGGCAAAGTACAAACACGATTCTTGAAATGTCTCTTTCTTCATTACTTCTCTCTATTCTCTGAAAATAAGAGACTTTGGAGCTCTCTCTCTTTATTCCTCTCACAAATGTGATTTTTAGTCCTATTTACTTTTGGGCAAAATATAATTTTTAAAATGATTTTAATCCAAAATACATTTATGTTTTGATAAATGTTGGATTTATAATACATTTTTTTTATCAAAATTTATAATACATTTTGATAGAATATACTTATGTTGAATAAATGTTGAAGAGGTGACTTTTGGTGGAAAATTACTTAAAAGGGCATGAAACTCATTAAATAGTACATATATATTATTTTATATATTGTGATAAAATTAGGGAAAAATAAAATGATAAAAAATGGAATAAAGGAAAATATATGTAAATATCATACCTTCGAATAGTCACGTAAATGAGTTTGGAGAAAAATGATAAATATATTAATTAATTGGCTTTCGTAGCCTCCAAAAAAAAGTTAACTAACTTTTATATTGGATGCAATATCATAGAGATAATTCAAGAGGAATAATATCATTAACATTTTGTACGTAATGAGCCTTGTTATATTTTAAAACATGCAAAAACATGATTGTTTTTGTTTGAAAGATATTTAAGGATTAAATAAAAGGACAAGGAAGCAAGGAATGGAGTTGGAGGGCAGGCGAGCCGACTAACAGGCACCTTGTCTTTTAGTTTTGAATGTTGATCACTGACATTGTGCAAGTTGCCCCTCCTTTTTCAGAATGCATTGCCTTCAATGCTGAGCCAACGCCACCTTTTTCTCCTTCTACCAAAAGCTCATTTGTGTGCAAAATGCATTCCCAAACATCAGAAAAAAAAAACAAGCGGGCTTTTAGAGGCTAGAATGCATTTTAGGGGGCCAAAACCATTCTCACACACACCAGATCTTATTTCATGATATCAAATCAAATGGACAAAGTCAGGTTTTATGATTTCGATCATTAAAACATAGAAATGAAATACCAAAAGAATTTCTATGTATATAGCAGATCATTAAAAAAAATCTATGCATATGACAGGCGGATAATCTTTTAAGAAAAAAATTTAAAAAATAAAGTCATCTTCATCTGCGGAGCTTTGTTGACATTATTTTTGCATCAATCACTCACTATGTATATGGTCCTTCATAACACAAATATTTCCCTTTATTAATCATTCAATGTTAAGTTTTCCTTGGCATTTTAGACACAGTCAACAGCATGACCTCAATTAAATGTACAATTTTTGTAATATATAAAAATTAATTTAATCTCCTTTCGTCTCCAAGAGAGCGACTAAATTAATTAAAATTTAGCTGGTCTAAGAGGAGCCTCTCTCCCTTACTGTTGGCCGTTGCAATCTATACTCTATAGTGAATGATTAAGATTTAATTAATATTTTATAAAAATATTATTTAAAAATGCACAATTAAAAATCATGACCATGTCTAAAGCATACTTTTTAGTAAGGTATTAAAAACTGGACCAGGTATCATCCACCTGCTGAGATCTCGTCCTTAGTATCAAGTTTCTCCACTTTCTTTTCAATCCATGTCACCTTCAATAGTGATCCCAATACTAAATAAATTTTCTGTTAAACTTAGCCATGGTCAAAGTCATAACCACGACTCAATGTATTAATATGTTTTTAGCAAAATATAAGTGTTAAATGAAACTTGTGTTCACAAGCTAATCTGATTAAAAAAAAAGAAAGCAAGACCACATCTCCGAAAATATATCTTAAAACTTGTGATACAAAATTAATATTTAATAACCGCAACTAGCTAGTGGCTAATTAGCTGGTAGTAGACAACAAATCAAACTCCACCTACTTCTACTGAAAAATGAAGGACAACTTATTTGAACCTATAGGTGAAGTGCCAGCACTACCAATGTTTGAGATTCAATTTAATTTATGAAAAAAGAAAAACTCATATTCCAAGAATTATTTTTAATTGAATTCGATAATATTTGAATTTGATCCACTATATTAAATACTCCCTCTAGTCCCTATTATAAACATATACACAATATCATTACATAAATTAATGAAGTTAGTTAAACTGGAGGATGCTTCTAGAAATTCAATTATCAAATTTGAATTGTATGATAACGTTCATGAATCTAAAATAATTTATCTTATTTTATTGTAAATATTTATCTGATTTGGTACCATGGCTGTTGCCTTGCAGTTCGAATAGTGTCCAAATAGATCTCAAATTCCAAATTCATATAGAACCGAATTAGCTAATCTCAATGTAGATAGTTCTCATGCTTCAATATAATAAATATGTCAACGATATACCATGTTTATTAAATATGTTAGTCTCTTTGACATACATTGATATGATAACTATTTCTGCAATATTTACTTTAGTAAATCATGTTTAAAATTTGGCGATGAAAGTCAACACTTAATATACAAGCATAACTTCATTCGTGTAATAAAATTAAGGAAAAGAAGATAAGAGAAATAGAGAAAATTAGAGAGTAAAAGAAAGAGCTCTTGCTCACTATAAGAAAAGTGTATGAAATACATAAGAGATGTAGAAAATAGTACAAAAATTAAAAAAAAACTATGAAATAGCTAAATGTTAAATTTATTTAATTTTAAGCAAATAATAAATGATGCAGAAAGAAATCAGACTTCAACAAATATATAAAATAAGTGGCATGTGGCTAAATCACATTTATTTCCACATATAGATGTTCTAGATGTTTAATTAATATAGCCCAAAAGTTTTATGGAACTAAACTAGATACTCCAACAATAGAAACAAAACTAAATAGAGCACAAACAATTAGCCCAGAGACCCTGAAATTTTTTGAACTCACACTCTCCTCATAGTTTGGCAAATATTATGTGAGTTGAAGACATGGGGCGCTTAACTTGTAATTTTCCCTGAAGAGCAAGGACGTGCTGATAGTGGGGTCATTAAGAGTAGTTTATGTTAAAGATTAAAAAGAAGATTTGCATATACAAACCATATCTCCGACAACAAGCAACAATCAATCGATTTGGATAGTTTAATATATATACACGCAGATTCATACACAAACATATTTACATATATACGCATCACATAGATATAGATAGATTGCATATATATATATATATCATCACACTGATTTCGATGATGCATATTTAAAGACAGATAGCATATATTCTTAGACAGATTCATGTGTGTATAAATATACACAAAGATTTGCAGAGAGAAGGCTCAAGAAAACAAAATAAATTTTCACAACTTTTTTTATCTTTTCTGATCTCTTTTATGGGTTCCTCAAATGAAAGTTTTTCTTCCCCTCTTTCCTATGTGAGGTCAGTACTGTTCATATGTAGATGAGTTTCGAAAGCATATTATATTCACAATCATAAACTCAAAATAATTTTTTATCTTTGATCCAAGCCTTGGAAACAAAATTTAAAGTAATAAAAGAAATTTAAATATTCCATCTTAGACTTAAATTATATCAGATTGAAAGAGAAAGAAAGTAATGAAGCTAGATCATGCATAAATAATGTTTTAGATGGGAAGTGAAAATATATTATACTTTGACTAGAGACTCATGCTGATAACATGTTAAAGAATATAAGAGAAAAGGAGAAAATTAGAGATTGAGAGAAAATATATTATATGGAGAGTGCATGTAGTACACAAGTGCTGCTTTATATTTATATGTTATGAAATTAAGGAAAAGAAGATAAGAGAAGGAGAGACAATTAGAGAGCAAGAGAAAAGAGCTCTTCCTCACTATATGTAGAGCGTATGTAGTATATAAATAATGACTTATGTTTATAGGCATAACTTTATAATATCAGGGTAAATTAATTCCATAATTACAGGAGATAATAGGATGATACAACAAGTAATAGGAGATTATAGGAGATATGGACATCCATGTAATATTCATAGCAATTTAGTACTTTTCTTCTTGGCAAAATACAATATGGTTATCTGTAAACCTAGGAAACTTTTCCATGATCGAGTGACTTATAATTTCTTAGGTCAAGTAAATTTTCATTTTATCCTTCATTAGAAAAAGAAGAAGAAGAAAAATACGGGCTGTTTCTTCATAGGACTAATATAAAGCATTAGTCAAAGGGGCAAGATTTAATTTATTTGGGGCTCCATGCTTTTCCAAGTCCTTATAAAATGGCTTTGGCTATGGCCATGGCCGCCCTAGAGGATTACTCCAATTACCATCAATGGCTTCTCAGTCCAGCTTGTATCATCACCATTACTCTCACTTTCCTGCTTCTTCTTCAACCCAACATGTCTTGTTCTCTTCCTCTATTAATTCCCTCCCCATCAATCTTCCTTCTAACAAAACCTTTCCTGGTAATCTAGCTAATTACCTTCCCCTCTTCATCTTCTTTACGATTATATATATATATTGACTTATACTTCTCTATATAAGCTTACGCATGTGATGATCATAATCATATATTGCTCATTTTGTTACAGTGGCTCCGTGGTTGAAGGCTAAAGTCATCGTTTCACAGAGCAACTCTGACTTGAGAGCAAATAGTAGCATTACAGAACCAAAAACTTCATCACAAGTTCCGCAATTGGAAAGTTTGGAACTTCCGAAATTTGATTGGAATGGAACTCATAATAAAGTTAAGCAAGAAGACGAAGAAGATTTGGAGGTATGTACGCAGTTTAAGTACTTTCTTGGCTTACGACAGTTTTAATGCAGTGATTTTGATATCACGTCATATATATATATATATATATTGTTTTGATATGAAATTTATAGGGTTCTGTGATAAACGATGAGATCAGAAAAAGAGTGGAAGTCATAAGAGTGAACTTGGAGTCAAAGGAAGGAGAGAAGAGCATATCGCCATCGGCTTATCACACTGCTTTGTTTGCTCTTGTGGAAGATGTGAATGGAAGTGGGAGGCCCCAGTTTCCAGAATCACTTCAATGGATAATAGAGAATCAGCTCTTCGATGGATCCTGGGGAGATCCTCACATATTTATGGCTTATGATAGACTTCTTTGTACCTTAGCTTGTGTCGTTGTCTTAACACACTACAACGTTTGTCTTGACAAAGCCCAAAAAGGTAGGTTTCTCATATTATAGACCATTGATTTGCTGAAATTATTTGTCAACAAATTAAAGTTGATTCCCTGCAATTAAGTTTCAGTCAGAACAAATCATATAGATTTGCCCGGAACTAAATAATTAAGTATTAGCGTGGAGAAATTATCTTTAGCAAGTTCAATTTTTCTTTAGTTGTATGCAATATATCTTCAATTATGTGTAAATGTCCTTCATTTTCCACATAATTGAAGGTAAATTATATATAGTTGAAGAGGAGTTGTACGGATTAAAAATATATTATATTTGTATCCTTAAAGATACTGCAAATATCTTTGGACAAAATGTCATTTTCTTGTATATTTAATGATTTATATTCATTAGTTCCTTTTGAATTAAAATTTACTTTGCGTGCATGCGGATAATTTAGAGAATTTTCAATTGAACATTTCTAATTGCTCCCTTCAAGCTTAAATGTATAACTTAACTAATTTACACTAAGTTGGTTGTTAGTTATTTTTGTGTGAAAATATGTGTTTGTTTTTATAAAATATCCTTACTTTAACTTTATATATGGTTTACTAAATTTAAATATAGGGCTAAAGTACTTCAAAGAGAATGTAAGCACACTGGAGACAGAAAATAGAGAGCATATGACGTGTGGCTTTGAAGTAATTTTGCCGACACTTCTCCAATTGGCAAAAAGTTTGAACATTGATGTGCCTGATGACTTCCCTGGCCTCCAAGAAATACTTGCAAGAAGAGATGCCAAGCTCAAAAGGTATATATCTTTTATTGTTGTTGTTGCCGTTCACATAGCTCACAGATCATGAACTGGATAACAAAATATGAATAATGCGCCTTAATATTTTTTTTTTTGGGCTATTTCTTTGTTTAAAGGATACCAATGGAGGTGTTGCATAGTGTGCCAACGTCATTGCTGTTCAGCTTGGAAGCAATACCAGGGCTTCAATGGCATAAGCTTCAGAATGTGAGAAGCAAGGATGGCTCTTACTTGTTCTGTCCATCTTCCACTGCTTTTGCTTTCAACCAAAGCAAGGACCCTCACTGTCTCTGTTACTTGAACAATGTTGCCCAAAACTTTCACCGCGGCGGAGGTATGTATATACACGAGACCTAGTTAAGTAATTCATAAAAATTAAAATTACGAAGTCAATGCTAGGTGATGGAGTGATTGTGACATTACTCTATATTTTTGTAAATGAATTGCAGTCCCGGATTTCTACCCCATAGAATTTTTTGAACAACTATGGATTGTTGATCGATTGGAACGTTTGGGAATCTCAAGATATTTTCAACCACAGATTAAAGAGATCCTTGATTATGTTCACAGGTATTAACTCGACCTCTTTTGTTTAATCAATAGTTTACCGGATCAATGGTTTGTCTATAACTTGCACTCAAATGAAAGTAATTAAATGAAAAGGCAACAATGGAAACTTTGATCAATATTAACAAGAACTCATTTTCAGAAACTGGAATGAGAGAGGCATTGGGTGGACAAAAGACTCAGACTTGCCAGACCTTGACGACACATCCATGGGATTCAGACAATTAAGACTGAACGGCTATGATGTTTCACCTAGTAAGTAACATACCATGTGTGTGTGTGTGTTAATACTAGTTCTTATTATCTAGTCACTGATGAATGAAACTGGTGTGATATTGGATAAAACCAGATGTATTTAAAACATTTGAGAAGGATGGAGAGTTCTGCTGCTTGCCTGGACAAACAGACGAAGGAGCAACTGTCATGTTTAATTTTTACAGAGCCACTCAAGTTCAGTTCCCAGGAGAGTCAATTCTCGATGAAGGCAAGAAATATGCAACTAATTTCTTATCTGAAAAGAGAGCTGCTAATCAAATCCTCGATAAATGGATTATTGCTAAGGATTTGCCCGGCGAGGTACTCAATTTTTTATTTAACTTCATTCCACACTTCTGATATTTGCTTATTCATATAAACAATCAAAATTGTACAAAGAAGCAAAATGTACACCCGTGTAGTTAATTTTGTTTTGTTATTAAGTTTTGTAAGTGATAATAATGACAGGTGAGTTATGCATTGGATTTTCCAATGTACGCGAGCTTACCTCGAGTGGAGACCAGACTTTACTTGGACCAATATGGTGGTGGAGATGATATCTGGATCTCTAAGACCCTCTACAGGTAACTAATTAATTGAAGTCCCAGTCTAATTCAGATATATGATTTGAACATTTTGATCTGATCGAAAAGATTATTCTCATTTTCTGCAGGCTGCACAAAGTGAGCAACAACGATAACCTTGAACTTGGAAAATTAGACTATAACAAGTGCCAAGCCTTGCACCGACTAGAATGGAAAAGGATCCAACAGTAAGAATATATTAAAAACCTTAATCTCATGTTTTTTTTGGCAGGCTGCTGCACAAAATCAGCAATGTGAACAACAAGCTTTGATGATTTTTATACAGATGGTGCTCAGAATGTGGACTAGAAATGTTTGGACTGAGCAAAGAAAGGCTTCTTTTGGCTTACTTTTTGGCTGCAGCCAACATATTTGAACCAGAGAGATCTCAAGAACGACTTGCCTGGATCAAGACTTTAGCTCTTATTCAGACACTTAGATCCACATATCAAGTCCAAGATCAACGAAAGGCCTTTGTGCATGAATTCAACAACAGCAGTACATCCTCCTTAAACGAACGGTAATTACTCTAGTCAATTATCTCGTAAAATTTTAATTTTAATTAAAACTGTTACTTAATTATATGCATTAATATGGTAGATGGCTGAATAAAAATAGGAGCAGGGAGGGTATTCTAGGGACCCTACTAGAAACTTTGTATTCTTTCTCTCAGAGCTCACCAACTGCTAGCTTCGATTCTCTTCATGAAGCAGTAAGTCTGTGTATTATTCACGAACTTTATTAGATAATTAAAAAAAACAATATTGGGCAATTCCATTTCGGCATTCTTTTGATCTTTGTTGTGTGTGGAATATATTCATGCAGTGGAAAAAGTGGTTATTGGGATGGCAAGGCGAAGGAGATAAGTGGGAAGAAGATGCTGAGTTGTTGGTAAACATGATAAACATAAATGGTGGCCACCGACTTTCTGATGACTTACAGCTCAATCCTGTTTACCAGAGACTCCTCCAACTCTCCAATGAACTCTGCCATAAACTAGCTTCTCTCCAAAAGAACAAGGTGATACCAACTTGGCTTTATAATTTTGATCTTGTTTTGGTTTTGTTTTGTTTAGATTTCACCCTCCAAAATATTCGATTTTAGACTTTCTATCAGAACAGCTTAATATTTCCCTTAACATTATATACTCTCAATTGTTTCTCTAATTAATCAATGTGAGACACGTTTTTCTGCAAATTTGCTGGGACTTCCCTTAACACAATAAAAAATTGCTAATGTGCGAGGTACAATCATTTAGGTACAGATCTATGAGGAAGGCAATGGTAATGGAAGCTACAGGTGGATCTCAGAGCTAGAAATAGGATTGAAAATGCAAGAGTTGGTTCAGTTGGTACTTTGTTCAAATGGCATTGATCCCAGCTTGAAGAAGACGTTTCTCACAGTGACAAAGAGTTTTTACTATGTAGCCCACTGCGATCCAAACACTATCAACTCTCACATCAACAAAGTCCTGTTTGAGAGAGTCATATAACTGTTTCAAACTGTTCTATCGATAATCTCGATGATATTGATGATGATGATGATGATGTAGTTTATTCCTTGTGTCTGGGTGTGTTGGTTAGATAAAAAAAGGTGAATAATGCAAAGTATATCTTGTGTCAAAACCTGCAACCTGAAATGGTTTGGGGTTAAAGCTTTAGTGTGTGTGTTGTACCTCTTCGGCTCTACTTCTGCTGAGTTCAACTGTATGTAGAAAAACACACAGTTCTTATGAAGTATAAAGAGCATTATTGAGTTACAGAATAACCCCTCCTCCGATTGGTCCTAATATAAAAGTTAACAGTGGGGTTAGATTTGATTTTAAATATAATATCTCAATTGATTATTTTATCTTCTGAATTTTTAAATTTTTTCTCAAAGTAATTGCATTCAATTCTCTTGCAATGTAATGTTTTAAAAAATAAATAAATATATAAAGAAGGGACCTTGGTGCAAAGAGGAAAAGTATGGGAGGGCAAGAGTGTCATTTCGCCTCCCAAACTTTTAATAACCACC
>QFDD01120398.1:0-10784 GCA_006871305.1 Vachellia collinsii
GGAAAGTCCATTACTCCTGCTCAATTTATTTCGGCCTTTTGGCTGTTATTTCTCAGTCCAACATCAACTAACATTTGCGATAGTAAATAGGCATTCTTTATATCTACTCATCTTTCACATCTGGATGGGCTAGCTGAACTAGCCGTAATTCAAAAAAGATATGTACCCTAAAGAGTTTGACTTCCCGCTGGATTTGACTGTCCGGTATGGATATAAGTTTTGAGATTTACCATGTGCAAAATTTTGCAATACAATGCCTCCATAATTTCACCCAGGTCCCACAATTCAAGGGGCACTCGAGAGATAAGTTTTATTGAAAACAAGAATAGAGCTGATCTTGTAGCTTTAAATGACTGACGAAGGCATCCTTTGAACTAGCCTTTCAACATTCAGAAATACCATACTGCATATTAATTAAAGATGAGAGCTCATTTTGATGTTACTGAAGCTTATGGACAAAAATCAATTGTGATTTGCTGATATATATATATATATATATATATATATTGTATGCTTGAGCTGCTGGGCGAAAAACATTATTAAAAATATTAATTCCTATATGTACATTAAAGAAAATCCCGTGGTGTATATTTCCCCTAAAAAAAAAATCAAATGATGTATTTGCAAAAAGATATGGTAGCATGTGTATTTTTCAAAGGTTTGTATTTGCGATAGAAATCATTGCCAGTCATGGACCTATCTTTAGATTTTAAGCTTTTTAATTTGACTAATTCCTTGATAGATTGCTTATGAAAGTGTCTCCTGTTAACTTATTATCATGTTTTTATTTTATTGAAGATCAGTTCTGTAATATTTATAAACCCTTCAAGAATTCTTTCATGCATCTCTCACCAGTTATACGCTCAAGAGGTTTTGTCAATTTCTGTTTATCTTCACCTTTCTGTAGTAACAGGATTCAGGGTATCTTAATCTGTATATTGGTCTGTACTAGTTTATAACTCCGTATTTTTAAACTTGGTCAATCCATACTTTGATTTTGATTAGAACTATACCCTGCTTTGTTTTTTCATTTGCACAGCGGTTATCTAGCACCAGAATATGCATTAGGTGGTCAGTTAACCATGAAAGCTGATGTATACAGTTTTGGAGTTCTTGTACTAGAAATAATCAGTGGCAAAAGCAGTTCAAGAGCAAATTGGGGGGGAACTGACAAAGCCCTCTTGGAATGGGTAAGTTCTGCTTCCCTCTTTTGCAAGGTGCCATGCAACATAATATACTTCACATACTGTTAGTTTATTATAATGTCAAACATTATTATATTCTGTTAATTATTGACTTGATCTTTTGATTTTTGGTAAAAACCTCGCTGAAGTTGTGGAAAAAATGTTGACATGTGCTGTTCGCTCCTTGCTCCTTCCCCAATATATTTATCATCTTGTTTGATATAATAATGTTTGACATTTCCAAAAATCATTTCAATGCAAAAGCATAATGCTATTTAAGGAATTCAAACCCTTGAAGTCCATGAATAGTTTTACAAGTCCATATGACACTCAGGCATTATCTTTGGAATAGACATACGCAAGATGTGTCTCTGTTACTCTCATGTGGGACACAGGATGAAACATAATGATCTTTGTTTACTCTATTAGGCTTGGAAACTTTATGAAGAAGGGAGACTTTTGGAGCTAGTGGATCCTAAGATTGGAGAATTTCCTGAGGAAGAAGTGATTAGGTACATGAAGGTAGCTTTGTTCTGCACACAAGCGGCAGCAAACAGAAGGCCGCTGATGTCCCAAGTTGTGGATATGCTGTCCAGGAAAATTCGGCTCAATGAGAAGGAGCTAACAGCACCAGGATTCTTCCAGAATTCAGGAGAATCCTCTAAACAGACCCTATCCAGTGGATCTACTAGCAATCAAACTCAGTCTCTTCCTCCAACTATAACTCAGGTGACCCCTCGATGAAGCCTTTATTATATAGGTCCTATTGCCCCTAGCGTTCATTGCAGAGTTCAAAGAAGAAACAAGGAGATTTAAAAAAAAAAAAAATCAGTAGGAGGAAAATGTTAAAGAGAGGGAAGGCTCTTTGCTTTTTAACCTTTTGTTCTCCTTTGTCTGTTCTTTTTCTTTTTGGGAAATGAAAGGCATATTGAGATTTGAAGCCAACGGTGCATATTTATTTGATCTTATGTAGATTTGCATTAACATGTAAATTGGAGGTTGTGTATAACACATGTAGTGCGGCGGGGGATTTGGAACTATTCTTCCGATGAATCAAAGTTCTTGTAGAAATGAGATTTTTTTTGCTTGAAACCAGTTAGCAAATCCTTACTAGGTCAACACAGGCACAGCCATGTTTTTTTCACTGAGAAATATTCACTCCATTAGTTTTAGCATTTATTTGAAGGAACAAGCACCCATATGTACAACACACAAATTTGATTCTTACTGTAGCATCGCTTGCGTGAATTGGCTGACGAACTATACAGTTGATTTGAAAAGATTAAACTCACACTAGAAAGACCGAAGCAACGTTAGTTATTGGATAAACTTCTAAATGCTCATGGGTCTAAATGGTTAAATTATCGGAATCCAACTTTTTGGCTTGGTAAGAGAAAGAGACTGCATCCTCAAAACCAAAAATGGATGCAAGCCGATCTAGATTTTTGATCACCTGACCTCCAAAGACGCTTAATTTAGATTCATCACCACCTGATAAATCGCCGTTCTTGCCTTCTTGGAGGGAAATAGCGAAAGGAACAGACTTATAATCAAGTAGGAAATATTCATATCAGGGATTTTCATCAAAGTGGCGAGTATCACAAAAATCTAGTAGGATCCTAATCAATGATATTTTGATTAAGGAAAAACCAAAACTTAGTCTTTTACCATTCAAAAGTTCACATCTAAACCATTCTATAAATTTGATCCCAACCGCCACTCGCACCATAATAGAAAACCAGACACATCTCCATTTTCCTTTAAAAAAATTCATACTGATAAACATTAATCTCCTCCATGGTCATGGTTGTCAATAATGAGTAAATTAATACAAAACATTGATGTTGGTAATAAAGCGCACCCAATAAGCATTATAAACTAGCAGCAAACCAAAGCATCAATAATGAACTAAAGGGGCAAAATGGGATCGCACAAAGAAGAAAGATTGTTGGGAAACCAAGAGGAGGTATCATATTCTTTATCCTAGGTAGAATTATGCAGCGACCTGTTCCTTAGTAGCAGCAGGAGCTTCTTTTTGTGCAGATCCATTAGAGGTGGAGTCGTTTGGCTGCGGGTTCGGGGCGCCATCTGCTGCTTTAGGTGCTGCTTCTTTTCCGTCTTTGGCATCTTTAGCAGGAGGAGGAGGAGGAGGAATCATGTGAGGCGGTGGTGTATGCTTAAGCTTTAGCAGTATCTGGCGCAGCCTAGCGAGATCTGTGGGTTTGCCAGGTTTTGGGCCTTGGATGACAGTGATTGATGGCTTCTTGTCCTGATCCTTCTTGCCTCTTTTCTTCTCAATGTTGGGAACCTCACGAGGAATGAGCTCAGCAATGGCTTTCCAATAGTGTTTGTCTGCCTCTTTGTGAAACTTCTCTTGGTTAGCTAAGTATAGCTGAGCCACAAACGAATATCAATCAATTTCTAAAATTAAATAATGAAAAACAAATGCATCAAATGAAGAGTGTGTTGCCCCCCTCCCCAAAAAATAAAAAAATAAAAACAGAAGAAAGAGTATCAAGATAAGTATAAAGCTTCACCTTCTCCCTTTCCCTATTTTGAACTTGGTTGGTCTCAACATTAAGCTTTCTTTTCTCATAGAAAGCCACTTTATACTCCTCAGCTTCCTCAATAATCTTTAACCTCATTTCTTTTTCCCTTTTCTCCTTCTCCTCTAGCAAAATGGCATTCTGACTGCATGCGAGAAGCCAAAGACATTAATGATGTTGTTGGAAAACAAGTTTTGGCACACTTTCACACTAAAATGATGAATCTTTTAACTGCTACGAGAAAGTAGATATGTTCAGAAAGGTTATCATCTAAAGATCAAAAGTAAGCAAAAGGCTTGTAGTTCCATTAACAAAAAGCCAAACAAACAAGGAATTTAAATAACAGTACAGTAAATAATATTATATATGTTCCAACCAACAAACCTCCTTTTTGTTCATCTATGACTAATTTAAGCAATATTAATATTTATATTAATAATATATACTATTTCTGGTCCTAAATATGAAATCTAGTTTGTACTTGGAGGTAGTGATTTCTAACCAATAACCTAAACTTATTCATCTATAGTAAACAAGCCCAAGCCTCACACACTAAGGCTTCATTTGGATAGGGGAAAATAGGAGAAAAATAGGGAGGAAAGATAATTATGAGGGAAAACTTCGAAGTTTTCCCGTTTTACCCCTACTTGGTTTACCGTTTTACTGCGTTTACCCTATTTGGATGTTTTATTAGGGGTAAAACATTTTACTGTTTTTGGGTGTTTTGGTTCTTTCTTCTCTAATGTTCTTCCCATCCAAACCAAGGGCAAACGCAGATCTACAAAAGGTTCAAATGGAAGAGAATTTATGTCTGTAATTTGGGTAAAGACAGAAAAGGTGTAAAAAAAAAAGAAGCATATTGGATATGATGATATTAATCCAAAAAAAATTTACAACTTATGTTTATTATATGCAACCGCACAATTCAACTTTCGCTTCCTACAACAACTTTAAATATATTGATGGTATGGTAATAACAGAAGATTACCAGATCCAGCGTTAGTTTGAAGCCTAGATTGCAACAAATGAATAGCAACAAGATGCGATAAGATTTATTTTATCTTTCACACAAGATCAGATATATGAAAAAGGGCCAAACGCAAATTGTAAGATAAACTGAGGAAAGGGATCCACTAAATGTGTTAAGAAAAATCAGATCCAATGCTCAGCAAGTTTTTCCTCTTTTACGAGAATCAAGATAGAACATCAGCTGCAACTATTTGATAAATGGCTCAGACATAAATATGGATGATCACCACCAACCTGCGGCAAGGTACTTGCAAACTAATCCTTAGATCTATATAAAAGGTGGGAGAAATTGAGCAAATCAGAAATGAAAGTCTGTCTTCTTCCTAATTACGAGCAGACTGCTCCTTAGATCTATAAAAACTACGGAGAAATAGGGAAGTCAGGAATGAACCTTATCAGCTGAAGAACTCGTGTGATCATCTCATATCAAAGATTAATGATCAATGTCCTTCCACAAATGAATTCAAAGAAGTTAGGACACAATACCAACTCTGCAAAGCCTGAAATCTGTCCACCAACTAAAGTAACCCACAACAACACCTCAAAACGAAATTAATTTTAAAGATCCAAGCTTCCAAAGGTGGAGACAATTCTGACAATCTCCAACAATAATGGAATCTAGCAGAATGGCACAATCAATAAGGTTAATCCGCGCGAACTTAGCTAGCTCTATTACATAGAATGACTCCCTCGCATAGTCCCCAGTAAAATTAGCATCTTCATATAGTATCGAAGCTCATATGACTTCAGAAAAATTGGATTGAGCTATATTAATGAGTCATCGCTTTGTTTCTTTCTATGCACGAGATCAAACATCCATATGCTTGATGCCTTAAGCAATCACGAGAAAAGGAAAATCAAAGAAGCAAATTCGAGATCAACACATAATTTAACTTCTAAAGTATAGCCGAGTCATCGCAGATCTAAGCAAGTCCAAACGAGATTTGACAACTTCAAAAACCAAACTGAAAGGGAATAAAGTTCAAACACTCACCGGCGCCACTCTCGAAGAGCGCGACCTTCCTCCGGCTCCATCTCAGACGGCTGGGGAAGCACTGGCCCATCAGAGACAAAAACACCGTCACCGTATCCGTTTCCATTTTCATTCCCATTCTCCACGGGGACCGATTCGAATGGAGACTGGGAATAATTGGGATTCGGATCACTGAAGCCGAAGATCTCTGGAGACTCAGCGGCGGTGTGGTCAACAGCGACATCACCCTCGGTGGGAAATCCGCCGGAGAAGCTGGAGTAGCCACCGTCGTAGGCAGAGTAGGAGTCATCTTCGTGGTGGTCGGAGAAGGGATGATTGGAAGAAGAGTTGACGTTCAACTCCTCGCCGTCGACGCTGAAGGCATCGAAGGAAGACATCTTTACCGACTTCTCTCTCTCTCAAGAAAGCGATTCGAGAGCTCGTTGTACCTGAGATTTGCCTCTCAACTTTCTTTGACTGTACTTAACGGGGAAAAATATGGAAAACGCAGCGACAAAGGAAAAAAATTAGAGCAAAGGAAAAAAATTTACAAATAACAAGGACTCGTAATATCTCAGATCTATTAATAATTTTAATAAATAAAATAATTTGATTGAATTTATTGCTTTGCCAATCAAATAGACTCATCCATGGATTTATCCCAAAAAAATTACAAGTTACAATAGTGGAGAATTTTTTTTATTAAAAAAAAATAAACCACTTTTATTTCACCATTCAACCTTAATTTGTGTGTTTAATAAATATCATTGTAGTCAGTTGAACAATATACAAAATGATGGCAGTGAAAAATATTGTTGAAGATATATATTTTTTACTTATACTTTAAAATTAACTAATAAACATGAACCTGTTATAACAGTATTGTGAAAAATCTCTCTAAAAATCTCTCTTTACCAAGCAACTTGCAACTTGCAACAGATATTTGCTATTGTATATTGGGTCAATACACATTTTATCAATAGAATGAAAATAAATAGGATTTATAAGCATTAAAACACAGTATTTATGTTTTCTCTTCAACTCCTGATCGATGAAAATTTTAAATAACACTTCATTTAATTATAAATTTATCAAAACCATTATCACTTATAATCACTAACTATAAATTTAAACGTGTAATAAATGTGATTATTATTTATTTGAAGGATGGTTCTAAAAGAAAAAAATAAAAAATACAACTGTAGACATGAGCCCTCTTCAAGATTACCCACAAAGGGTAGGCAAATTAAAACACTGAACATATTTATTAATCATTTCTAGAATCACTTTCACGTAAATCAAAAGAAAACTCCTCTCACATGTTTATCTCAGATTACGTACCATCACTTACTAAGCTAATCCCAAACAAGCTAGTAAACATTTCTCAAACTCATGCGGCATTATGAAAATTAATTAATAATTAATTATTGCTGTTAGACTCCATCCAAAATTTGCCTTCCCATCATTTTATTGGCTGACTATTAGACACTGCTAGAGAAACCAGCCCACCGTAGTTCATGAAGATGGAAGAAGTCACACATCAAAAGGAAAAGGGGAGGAGGAGGAAGAAATCGTGGATTTTCACAAAATGAAAAGCTGTATTACATCAGTGTAAAGTTACATCAATATGCACCAACTCAAAGAACCTTGTTGGTTAGGTTAGCGGAATCTAATTGCTCCAAGCATCGCTAGAACAAGACTAATTGCTCCAAGCATCGCTAGAACAAGAACAGGTATTTGATCAATCATGGTGATTGGTGAGCACACGTACCTTACCTCCAAATGCCAATGCCTCGATTCCTATTCCCTACAGGTTCTCACCAAAATTTGTGGCTGCGATAAAGTGCACTTGCCACAGAATAAAAGCACAGGGCAAGGCACTCTGGCACAGCCTCGCCATCCAGCGAGCCGTTTCAAAGCATTTGGAAGATACAACACGAATGGCCCTGCATTTGCTGGGAGGACCAAGATGCGAAAATATCTTTACACATTCTTTCCAGGCACGCGCAAATCTCAACCTCACTTTAGTGAAGGTTTTGAAACTGTGATCCTAAAGTGGGAGCTCTAACATGGGTTTGGACTCAATAACAGAGAAGGACTGAGAGGTCAAACACCGGAGTAAATCAGCAGCAGCCCAACCAAACAGCCATTCTCCTTGTTGATGTCTCAGACAAAACATGTACATGTCCCAACACCAGCCATATCAATTAGCGAGAAGGAAAAATGTGTAAGTCCGTGTCAAGGAACAGGTGGAGCATTCCTCGGAAATCTGGCAGAGGACGGAATTCGTTGCATTGTTCGAGGAGGATATTCTTGTTTCATGCGTTTATTTGAAAATCCCTGCATGGACCTGATTCACAGAAACAGAAAATCGTAAATGTAAGCAGGACAAAGATAAGTCGAAATGTAATAGAATATGTAAAACACCGAGCCACCACTCACAGATAAGTTAGAAAACTAAAAGCTGCTAACAAAAATAACAGACCTTGGAGAACCCTGTCTTTTTTGAGTGAATTGACCAAGCATTGTTCTTAGACTACCAAGTGCCTTCTCAGCAGCCTAAGGAAAAAGGGCATTTTAGTACCCAATAACATTAGAAAATGAACCAAATTAAATCCAGCACAAGTTCAAAGATAAAAATAAATTTGCCTGCATTTTAGCCTCGTCCCATGTTAATCCTATCCCTTTGCCGAATACCTGACCATCTATTTCAACCTGAAACATGGAACAATTAATTAAAATATGTCAAAGTGGAAACACTCCTCATGCTTTGCACTAGGATATTCAAACTGCTTTTGAAAGTAACATATCAACCCAAAATAACACACAACGTTATGTATTTTAAAAATATTACTTCAATATCACTCCAATGAATAGTGATTGATGATTTGCTTTTCTATTCATGTTGCATCAACTAGTATAAATGAATAGAGATGGATAATTCGGGTAATATATTGATAATAAAACATTAATGTCATTTTAAGGCCCCCACGGTTTTTTTTTTTTTTTTGGGGGGGGGGGCGCAGAGGACTGAAGCTACGAATGCTTTAAAGTAAAGGAGAATTTCCATCCTGTGCTTTTTCCTGTCCAACAACTCAACCCTGTACAAAAAGTAATGTCTGCAGAAATAGTAGATCAAGCAAAGTTTGCATGTGCTATTACATTTACTGGACCTAACTCCATAATGAATCGGATTTTAAGAACAAAATATAGGACAACAGCAACTATAATGAGAAATGTTATTCCTTGAACTGCCCCCGTAAGAATAGAATAAAGAACAGCTAATAAACAAGCAAGAGTTAAAAACTAACAATAATTCTACATTTATTTTCATGGCTGAAAGTTCTAATGCTATGAAATATGATAACTTCCTTGTTTCCGCAAATGCTTAATTGTGTGAGTATATGAAAGAGAAACTCTGCACATCAACCGAACTTTTATCTTAAACTGAACCTTATCAATTACCAACCTGTGCATGTACTTCATCTTTCTGCACTGAATTTGTTGACACTGGAGTAGGCTGATGTTGAAAGCTTACACCAAGACCCTCCATCATACACTGAAATTGAATACAGGATTTGAAGCACATTAAGAATGCCGTCCTTAAATGGATCTGGAAGCCAAGGGTGGACAAAAATAGGAATCTCGATTCATTAAATAACTTACCAATTCTTTGAGAGCAGAGATTGAACCCGTTGACCTCTTAGAAACTTCAAGCCGAGGATCCAAAATTCTGGACGACTCTGATCCAGTTGAAAATGTAGGCTCTTCCTTAGGCAAAGAATTAGCATTACCCACAAAACCATTGTCATTTGCATTAGGAAATACACTGGCATCCCCATAATGGGAACCGGAATCAGCCTTAGAACGGGAGATATAAATATCTGCAAAAACATTGACAAAAACTAAATAAGAGAAAATTTAAAAAAAGAAGAAGAAGAAGGCAAGGTTATAGAAAATGTAATGAAATGGTTCACCCAAATACGTCAGAAAGTGAAGATTGCCGATGAAAATTGATATTTTTTAGCCATTTTCTTGGACTAAGGGATCAGAAAGGAGATTCAGCTGGTTTAGGACCACTTGCTTTTGTTATTTTTCTTAATCATGTATTCCCAAAAAGACAAAGCTCAAACCATTTTCCATCATCAGCCATTCTACTTTCTTTCGTCCAAGCACCAAGCATACACACAAATGATCTAGAAAAGTGTTGGTCATTCCCATTGGATTAACTCTTAACAAATCTCTGCAGGGCATCTAATCAGACAGTAAAACACAATCATCCCTTTCCACATTTTACAATGCCATCAGTGACGGGATTGTCTGCAAACTCTTCATTCAGTTCAGATTTAGGAATAAACCAAGAGGACAAATTCTACAGAAATATGATGCCAGAATCATCAAACACTCATCATATGCCAAGATTCCGACAAAAAATTTCAATGGCGTATTTTAACTCATCTAGAACTCTTTATATACAACATGGAAGTCCTCCGACCAGAATTTCAGAATTTGCTAGCAAGTTTTACTACTAAGAGTTGTCCCATAAAAATTCAAAAGCTGTTTTTGTTTAGGTATCAGCCTAAGTTTTTATTGTGTGGCAGATATGTTCAGCCCTCCCCCTAAGAAAACCTCAACATTTGGATAAGTGGCAGATCTCATTAATTAGGCCCCATTTGTGTTTCGAATATTTTTAGTTATTATGAAAGCTGCATTATTTGGTGCCAAGAAATATAATAAACAAGTAAATTGCACACTCTATACAGCACTAAACATGTCAAGCCATGTTATCATTCAATTGATTAAAAAATCTTACCAGCCAAGTATTTAAGGGAATCCTCACAAGCTTTATTTTGCGCTTCCCTTCTAGTTCTTCCAACTCCTTCACCGGTTTTTTTCCCAGCAAACCATGCCTGAAAAAATAGGGAATGACAAAGATGAGTTCAACTCATGCATAAATTCTGGGGGAAAACTACAGAAAAACATAATCAAACAGATGATGCTGCTCTACAGGAAGCCTACTGGATCAAGTTTGAGATTCTGACCTAATGAAAA
>QFDD01120400.1:0-15895 GCA_006871305.1 Vachellia collinsii
AGAGATTGGGTTACCCGTGGCAGCAAGAGAATCAGCAAGAAGAGTCGCTCTTTGATAATATTCAGATATGGATTCCCCTCCTTTCTTTAGATTGGTAAGTTGCTGATGTAAATGGAGGTATTTGGCTTGAGATTGCTGGGAGAACATGGTCTCTAAGGAGTACCAGATAGCTTTGGAGGATTTGTGTTTCATTACTTGAGCAATTAATTTTTCGGATAAGGAGGAAATGAGTAATGATAGAACCAATTGGTCTTGTTCAAACCATTTGATGTAGTTAGGATTGGGAGTGCCATCAGTGAGTTTGGGAGGAGGTTGAGGGTTGGAGCCATCAATATAGCAGAAATAACGTTGGCCATATAGATAAGGGAGCATTTGAGCTTTCCAGACAAGGTAATTGTCGCCGTTGAGTTTCACTGTGAGAAAATGAGAAACATTGGTGGGAAAAGAAGGTGTTGAAGAAAGGGAAGAAGAGACAGGTTCGGTGGTGGTAGAGGAGGAGTAAGGGGTTGGTGAAGAAAGGGAAGAAGAGACAGGTTCGGTGGTGGTAGAGGAGGAGTGAGGGATTGGTGATTTCGAGGGATCTGTCATTGTTGACCTTAAGGCTCTGATACCATTTTAATGGTGGAAGAAAATAATGAATAAAGACAAAAGCATTAAAGGCGGAGAAGAAATAAATGGACAGAGACAAAAGACGGTGAAGACTTTGTGCATTGTATTGTCTATTGCTTCACTTTTTACTGTAGATGATTACATGGTATTTATAATATGAGGAAAGGATTATAGAGTGTTCGACTAGGGTTTGGCTATACAATGTGATTATGAGGTTCAGCCCTTATGTGTATTGGGCTTTGATACAATAATATAATTGGGCTTTCTTGTTGTCTTAACAGCGTACCACATGATTTTGGTTGGGTGCTATCAATTTGGTATAGAATATAAATATAAGGATTTGTAAATCAAATTCAACACTTGATAATATCCAGAATTTTTAATTGAAAAGAATATCGACATTAGTCTAAAATTTCGTAATGTTAGCTTTAAAATTAGTTTACCATGATGGAATCATATATAAGTATGTTTTTCCAATCTTCGTGTTGTTTGTAAATGGTATGATTTGTTGTGAAGTATTACTCTGTGTGGCTTGTGTTGCATGCATAGTTGTAAACTTTTGTTTTTGTGTGTGTGTGTGTGATGACAATGGCTGCAATTATGATTCCCAAGAATCTCACTCATTTTTCCATGTATCAACCTAGGAGCAGGCTCAACTGAAGGCGAGGGCAAGCTTGGGAAGGAATATACAAGATGGAAGCTTAAGGAAGTTATATTAATTAATATTTTGTTGTTGTTGATAATATTTAATGGCTTTTGTATGTCTAATTAAATTATGTAATTTCTTCTGAACCCATTTTAGTGTATGGTTTACAGTAAAGCAAATTTAGTGATCATTTGGGTTGCTGAAACTTCATTCGATGGACCTTGGTGCTTTAGCCTCCTTTACTAATATTTATATTTTTATCTTCACAGTCTTACTAGTATTTATTGCCCAAACAAGCCCTAGACTTGGAGACGATAGACAGATAAGTCCCATAGGCATTTCTATGTTAAACAGTAAGACTGTAAATTCTTATGAAATGATGCAGTAACTGTATTTATAAGCCGATAGGCAACATATGGCTATAGGGTAAGGTCTCTGCTTCACATGTTGATATATATATATATATATAAAGTTTGATGAAAATACTTTTTCAATTGATTCTTCTAGTATGCCAATCACAGTTAAGCTTCATCTTTTATCTTTTGTTTTTTTTTTAATTTTGTTGTTTTTGGGTTTTGTCAATAAGCTGCTTTGGCCCGTCCTATTAATGTTGGTTGATTTGCCCATCATTGTCGGATTAGGGTGCTCATGATAAGCTCCCTCTTGCACTGTCCAGATCTAATATGGATGATCCATATTTAATTTTTTTTATTTTTTTGAAAAAAATTATTTTAATGTGTATAAAATATAAAATAAAATTAATATTTTAACTATCATATTTTCAAATAATAATTTTTTAATTAAACATTACTATTTTAAAAAATAAAATTTGGACGGTCCAAATTTAATAAACTGGGGGGAGCTCATCAAAGTGATGAGCACCCTAACCAGGTCCATTATTATCCTAGTTTATGCTAATCCTTTCTTTAGACTTCAGTAATAAGTTAAGTGAAAATATTAAATAGAAAATTAATAAATGTTAATGTTAAAAGATCAATTATAGATTAAGTATAATGATTAATGAGGGGTAAAATAGTAAAAAAATTTTATTTTAATATGATTTTTAATTAAAAAAGTATACTTTAGTAATCTTTATAGAATATTCTTTAATGGTGGGTGCTAATGATTTGAACAAAAATATGTTTTCAAAAAACAGAGGGATGGTTAGTGAAATTAAGATAAAACATAAAGATGATTAGAAAATTTTACTCGCTTTTATAACCCCTTGTCAGTGTTCAGTTGTTAAAAAAAAAAAAAAGTCCCATCCACGCGCGCACTAAAGCATCACCAATAATTGCCGAGGTGCTTTCAAATCCAGTTTCATGCACCAAATCTTGACCATTCAAAATTCTAGATTAGATTTGAATAGCAGAGATTAATTTAATTTTTTATTTAAATAAATTATTTTAAGGAACGCATAATCTAAAATAATGATAATTTTGTAATTTTCATTTTTCAAACTGATGATTTTTTTTATAAAATGTAAGAAAGTTGGAAAACAGAAGAAGAGAATAGTATGACAAAAAAAATTGGGAATGGAGCAATACTCTAATGTTGTCACAATACTATCAATGTGATGATTACAATACTTTATACATTTCCTTTAAATATTGGCTTCCAACTATTAAATTCTAATGTGATGATTACAATGTTATAAAAAATAATATAAAGACAGCAACTATTACAAACTCTTCTCATGTAATTTATTAAGAAGGTTATGAAATTTTGGGTATTTAAAGAAAGAGAATCATACAAAAAAATGAAAAGAGTTTGATATTATGCACATCCACTCATATAACAATATAATATTCATAATTTTTTATTTTAAAATCCTTTGTTGAAAAGTTTAAATCTAAGCCGTTAAAAATATATTTTCAGTGCAAAATCTCTCTACATATCTTCTGGATCCATGCGTGGATATCACATCGACTTAATATGAGATAATATAGAATAATTAAGGAGTTATATGAGATAATATAGAATAATTAAGGAGTTATACGAGATAATATAGAATAGTTAAGGTGTCATTTCATTTCAATTTAGCGGTGACATAATCATATCAAATGATGCTTTTATACTTTTTTTTTTTGCCGGGATGCTTTTATACGAATATGATATAAACAGTAAATGCAAATCAAAGTGTCCAAGGTTATAGTACGATTTTGTTTTTTGCCGAGATATAGTACGATTTGCATATCATGCGATTTGACATTTATATTTTTAGTTTAAAGAAAAAAGAACTATTCACACAATTATTTTAACCTTGGATCGGACCTTTTTACTGTTCATATGTAAATAGTAAAAATAATTATTCAAATAATACATTTTAAAAAGTATTTATTAGAATGCTACTAATCTTTAAAATTTGTTCACATGTTTCAAAGATTCTTCCAAAATTCATTCACCATGAATGAGTTCAACATATATATGTGTATGTATGTATGTATGTATGGTTAAAATCATTGGAGAGGGATTCTTTATACCCCCCACCCCAAACCCCGTCCAAAAAAAAGCCCAATGCTACCCCTTAATAGAAACGGTTTTTTTTTTTAAATTCTTCTCAAAAAAACAAAAAAAAAACTGTTACCTTTTTTTTAAATCCCCTAAAAGATGTTATTTTTTAAATCCCCTTTTAAAAAACTATTATTTTTTTAAAATATCATATGATTTGACATTTATATTTTTAGTTAAAAAAAAGAACTCATTCACACAATTATTTTAGCTTTGATCAGACATCTACTTTCACATGGTGCTATGTGAACTTTAATTCCCCATGTTTATTTAACGCCTCCATGACACGCATCATCTAATTTATTCTTAGGAAAACGGAGGGCTATGGACCTTTCTTTTAAAAAAGGAGGAGGTATTTTTATTCTTGTCTTGAATTTCAAAATCTCAATCTACGATGTCATACGTTATTTAACATGTTTTAAGTGTTTTTTTATGTAATTTTCCAAAAACAAATGATGAGGGGTAGAGGATTAAAACAACATGGGTGTTGAAGTACACGTGGCAGCCAGTGAAACTAAATGTCCGATCATGATGGATGGATGTGAAAGTAGCGAGTAATAACAAATAGCCACCTGGTGACGAATCTTACTCTCTCTCTTTTCTTTTTTAACCAATGTGACCAAATACGAATCTTTCTGAGACAGATCATATCATAAATATATGGATGATTCAGCATAAATTAATTAAATTTGTTTGTTTGCAATAATAAGTATATATATGGATATGATTGAGCAGAGCAAGATCATATCAGAATGATAACGAGTGGTGCCCATGTCTTTTGTTCCTTTTATCAACCCTATTCTAGATACTGTGTCCATTATTCCCTTGTGACATGCATTCCACAGAACTTCCAACAACAAAAATAGCTTTCGAACTCAGAATTCTTTCATAGGATGGACACATTTAAAAGAAAAACTTTTTAAGATGCTGAATAAATTAAAAAATATTTTAAAATGTTAAATATATTTTTTAAAAAATTCTTTCAATGAATCACAAAATACTTTACAGCACATAAAAAATATTTTAAAATACTGAACCAATCTTTATCGACATATATGTGCTGTGATAATTTAAAATGTGCTCTTTCCATGGTTATTGGCCACATTTAAAAACCATTAATACATGGCGGGTGGCGAAAGCCGAATGAGGCAGAGCTGTCGGCTGTGCAGAGAGGAGCATTGGAGGTTTCTTTGACTATATGGTCATTTTCAACATATTTTAATATTTAACAAAAAAAAATGTAAACTTCATTAGAGTCGTTTTAATAAATTTTCAATTCTACTCCTATTTAATCTACAATAATTCAAAGAATACAACATCTATATAATAATAAATTAAAGATAAAATTATACATTTATATAAAATTTTAATGATATTGATATATCTTGTAAATAATTAAGGGAAAACATTCATTCTCTATCCATATAAATATGGTCAGAGCTGTGTTAGGGTTTGAATTTTACAAAATTTGTTTTTGGCTTTTGCTTAAAAAAAAGGTATTTCTTCGATATTAAATGTAAGACTTAATTTGTAGTGCAAATTGCACTAGAAACTAAATATTATGTTTATGATCAAATGAGTAAAAAAATACATACTCAAAAATTAGTATATATAAAAAATACACAAACTAAATCTAATTAGATGTGGGCCCAATAACTATATTCTTACACTCCCAACCACTTATTAATATAAGAATCTTTAATGTTCACATAAACTCAAATTAATAATTAATTCATATATATAATTATTAGTTTAAATCAAAATCTAACTGATTAGTACAATTAAGAGGATCATTGATATTTATTCATAACAATTTTTTATGAGTAATTGTGTAAATTTAGTAACAAAGTTATCGGCTGAAGAACCCAGCACAATTAACTTTTTAATAGTGTAAATTTAGCAAAAATCAATTAATAAAGGTGTAAATTTAGCAACACCGTTAACCCTCCCTATCTTCGTTAACTAGCTTGCATATTTTACTATTTTTAGGGTCAAGAGTTTTGTTTTGAGATCATTTAGATAATCAAAACTACTCATTTTGCCTAACATCATTTACGAAAATTGCTCTAAATAACTTTATTTTTCTAATGGTAATCAAAATTACTCACTTTGCTTATCTTTTTTACTTGTTACTCCTTTTGCTTAAATTTTTTTTAAGGAAAAAAATTAAGAAAAATGAGTAGTTTTGATTATTATTATTATTATTGGAAAGAAAAAATTTTTAGAGCAATTTTCATAAAGGAAATTAAATAAAAATAGTAGTTTTGATTAACTAAATGATCAAAAAATGAAGCCTTAGACTCTAAAATATATCAGATGGTTAACAGAGTTAGGGAGGATAACGGTGTTACTAAATTTGAACCCTTGTTAATTAATTATTATTAAATTTGTACCCTTAAAAAGTTAATTGTGTAATCTGCTTCTGACTAATAACGTCATTGCTAAATTTATACATTTACCCTTTTTTATCCATGATGCAAAATAAATCTTATATCCTTCAACTCAGTCGAGACACCACGATTGTTATGCAATTTTAGCCTAATTGGTTTAAATTTGAGAAATTAATTAGATGTAATTTCCCTTCCTTTATGATGATTATCTAATAGGATATTGAGTGGCTCTTAGTCGCAAATTGCATGGCCTATGTGTGTTCAAATAAAAACACCCACGTTTAGTAGTATATAATACCTCAAAGCATCTAATTAAAGAATAGTTATACCTATAAAAAGAAGAAGACATTTTGATCTTAAATTGAACCACTATAAGTCATCAACACATGAATTTAGAGCGCACAAAGGTATCGACTTGAGCTTACAAGGTCGACCCTTCATGGGTTTAGGTTTAATCAGGTTGACCCAATTAAACCAGATTGAAAATGGAGGACATTTTTTAAGCCCAGCCCGTTTGTTCTAGGGCTAGGGTCGGCCCATAGGTCTCAACGACATGTAATAAAATTTTTTTCACATTTTTTCGAAATAAATTAATCTTATATAATATAATTTTTAATTTGAGACATAGATGTCAGCAAATAATTAAATGTTTTATCTCTTTTTCATAAATAGAATAAGTAATTACTAACAAAATCCCTAATGAGACAATGATTCTACTTTTTTATTATTTAATATATGTGTGTTATATGCTTCTCTTTTGAATATAAAATAGTCTACATGATATTTGGATATTCTCAAATACAATTAGATAATTGTTTTCTTTATTTATCTTACATCAATAAAATAATTCTATAAAACCTATAAACAGAAAAAAAAAATTTGTAAAACCATTAAGAACCAAATTAAATATTCTTGAAATTTGAGTGGAAATTTTTTAGAATCCATGAGAAGTATTTAACATAGTAGATAACACTCCTCGTAAATATGTTTGAAAAGTAATAAGAGTTAAACAAATAAAAACATTTATAATAATACTTACCTGAAAAGTGAAAGTTACAAGATATAAAAAAAAAAATCATTAGAAAATAAGTCAAAATTTTCAAAACTAAAAAAGTAGAAAATATTAGTGGAACTTAAATGGGCTGACCCACGATCATGTAAAGCCAACCCTTTTAAATTTGTGGTTATACAGAACTAACTTTCTTAGACCTGACTTCTTTTAAATGCTCTAAACTACAAACCTAACACTAGAATTAAACCGACATAAAAGTGTCAGCTACCCGTTTTTCCAGTTCTGTATGAATTGTACATACACAAACCCTTTTCTTATAAACACCCCCACTAATAATTGAGGTAGTTCATGCCCGTCACTATAAAGCTTAGTCGCTATCACACGCGGACGCTCATTTTAATTGCAATTTTTCGTTCTTTAGTTAGCACTACCACCTGTAATACATAATTGACTAATTTCACTTAGGAGCTTAATATAGTAAGTTACATAATTTTTTTTTAAAAAAATTATGTGCATCATTAGATTATATATCAGTTTATAATTAAGTCAAACAAATTAGTTAAAATAAAATTGATAAATATAAATACTTTAAAATAATTTATTTAATTGCCTTAACATTTCCAACTTAGTCAATTAACTATCATATTAGAGACTGAAGGTAATAAATTACTTAGTTTGGAAAAAAGTTAGAAAATTACTTAGAAGCCAATTGTTTTTGTGTATGCACTTAGTATCTTGTATAAGACCATCTTTCAGACACTACATCGAGGATCAAACTAAACTAATCTAGATTGAGTTATGGTAAGAAATTTTAAGGATAGTGCCCCAAGCACTTAAAACTGCATTCTCACATCTCAAACCTAGGACCCGTAATTAAATTACAATAGACCCTACCATTTCATCTAATCACCACCAAGGTCTTTAGAAGCCAATTGTTGACAGAACATTATTCAACTAGTTGTAATACATTTCTTGAAACCTCAATATTTGTTAGGTTAATTTACTTATATCCATTAACTCATGTTGATAGATGAATTTACAAATGTACATACTAATTTGAATGATTAACAATATCAAAATAATGAATGGCCGTATTTCATATGTGAATTTATGAGTGTACATACACAATTAAACAACTAACTATAGCAACATAACAAGTATAATCGAAGAACTTGGTCTAATAATAAAATATAAGCAAAAGCCAGCACATACTTAATGTTGGATATGGCTATATATATAACCCAAGGTAGCCAGAATGATCAGCAAGAGGAAACTAGGCATTATCAATCAACAATGATGATGATGAGTAGCTTAAAATTAGTGTTGATATTTGGTTTGGCCTTAGGTTCCTACCACTCCATCGCCGAAAATACAAACCTGCTGATTTTGCCTTCATCGCACAACACCGACAATACAGGCCAGCTTACGAGTTCCCGGCAACTCAATCCAGGATTCGATTATTTTGTGTTCGTCTTGCAATGGCCAGCCGCTTTATGCAATATTCAGAGAAATAAGCCTACCCCACAGCCCCCTTTGCCAGCCCCAAGACAATGCAATCCATATCCTCTGCTGCAACAACACAAAGATAGGTTCACTGTTCATGGACTTTGGCCTCAGTTGAATGGTGCCGTGTCTCCATTGTATTGTTCCTCAAATTCGTATATGACAAATAATGATGTAAATTCTCTCTCTCTCTCTCTCACTCTCATATTATTCATATATATACACCCGTATTTCATATTTCCTTTGTTCCCAATTAATATATATATATATATATACGTGGTTCGATGCAGCTCATTGCAGTTAGGAATGATCTGCTTGATTACTGGCCGGATTTGTTTGATGCTAATAACTTGCCGAGCGCGCCGAATTTTTGGACAAGGGAGTGGAACAAGCACGGGAAATGCTCTTCGAACATGTTCAGTCCACCACAGTATCTCAAAATAACTCTTGATCTTGCAAAGCTGTATGCTAAACCCATCTTTGACGAACTTAAGAAACAAGGTAAAAGGGAAGGCCGGGGAAATTGGTTCAGTATTTAATTGTAAACATAGCACAAGTATTTTTAATTTGTGGCTCTTTTTGGATCGCATGATGAAATGATTATTTATTATTGAAAACTAACTAACTAACTAACTGGGTTTCACTTAATTTGTTTTAGGAATCAACCCAGATGGATCTACTCCACATTATGCGGCAGTCATACGAGCAGCTGTTAAGAAAATCACCAATCATGAACCAATGCTAAATATACAATTAAATGATTTAGGTGACCATCTGCTTCTTGAGATTCAACTGTGTGTGGATAAAGATGGTAAAACACTCTTCGATTGCGACCCTGACCTCCTATTTGCAGCTCCTTGATATATAAACCTGTAAGTCATAAATTAATTTTACATGTTCCAATTAATTACCACCATATCTATTATTTTTATTATCTTATCAATAGCTAGAGTTTGAATTCTGAATCTTAATTCATTTTTTCCCCTAACAGGTTGGAAGCAGCCATCTTATTCGCAAGTCCTAATGGGGGTTTGGTTCCTGTAATAAAGTGTTTATGTTAGGGGTTGCGCGTGCAGCAGTCTATAAATAAAGGGTTGCGAGTGCCTTGGTCTATAAATAAAGGGTTGTAAGGATGGCTTGTTATATGAGTATGAATGTAAGACTTGGTTTCTGTCTTCTATTGCCACCCCACTCTTTCTCCTCTCTCTCCCCTCTTCATGCTTTCCTCTTCCCATTCTTTTATACAACAGTATATATATATGTCTTCCCCACGTCCACAAGATTTTTTATTTGGTACAGAATATTATTATAAGGTTGTCTAATTCAAATACAATACACTTGAGAATATCAAGAAATTTTTAATTGGAAAAAATATATCAATAGTAGTCTAAAATGCCATTACTTCAGTTTTAAAATTAATTTACCCTGTACACGTGGAAGTATATTTTTTTTTCCATACAATCTAAAAAATAATCTTAAGAAATAAGTTGTGTTGTTTCTAAACAGTATGATTTTTTTTTTCTTGCCATGAACTCATTTTTCCCACATTAAAATCCACATCTATGCAAGAACTATAAAAGAAGCTAAAAGACGACACACAAAAAAAATACTCCTCTATTTTGAATGTAGAAGTTAATTGGAAGGTTTACTTTAGTCATAAATATAAGATCATAGTTTACATCATCATAACCTTCAAAGACAAACCCTAGCACGTAGAATCATGTCTGTTGCTCGAGTCTAAAGGTTATTTTGACTACGATCGGTGAAGGTCAAGCTAATGAAATTTGGAGAATGTGAGGAATTTTATATGAAATTAAAATAAATCTAATGACTGGTGTCTTTGTATTAATTTTAAAATATAAAAATACACTTGATAAATTTAAAAAAAACTGAAATTTAATGAAAACTTAGAAAACCAAACACACATTTTACCTTAAAATGTTCCCTCCATTCCAATCTCCTTGAACCAAATAAATGATTAATCGTTCATGCCATTAAGATGATAACAAGGGGCAATTAATGTTGTTGGTCCGGGCGGCCAAATGAAACTAGTTTTCTGTCTTAGCGACAGTTTAGATTTAACTTTTTTTAAAAATGATAATTTTTTAAATAAAAAATCATTTCTTTAAAAAAATAATTGTTAAGATATGATTTTTATTTTACACTCTGCACTCATTAAAATTATTTTTTGAAAGAATACAGTCTTTAAATAAAATTATATTTAAACCATTTAAATTAATCTAAACGGTCTAAATTTGATTAACTCTCAATGTTAAGCAATTGATTTGGCAAAACTCACAAATAGTAAATATGTAAATAATAAAAAATATAAAAGAAAAAAAGTCTCACCCATGCCACGGGTGAAACATCATGAATAATTGGGGAGGGGCCTACATCTTTGTAATTATTCACTCAAATCAAGAAACACATGCATCCTCCTTACAAAGAGTTAAACATGAAAAAAAAAACAAAAAGAAATAAGAATCCAATCTTCTTTATCACTCTTTAAAAAAAAAATACTTAAAGGAAGTGCTTATTAAAGCTATTGTGGTATCAAACTATTGGCTAATATATTATATTAACGCGTGTCTATATATATTAAATAAAATACGTACGAAGCCAATTCAATGTATTTGGCTTATAAAAAATGTATTTGATTTAATTTGAGATGTTTGGTTTGTATTGGGTTTTATGTATTGTCCTTTTCAATTTGTATCATTAATTTACTGTTGTTTGAACGTTTTCTTAAAATGAGTGATGTAGGAGTAGACCCTCACGTGACTTTTTTTGGGAAACATCATCGACAATATATGGGAAAATTTTAATTGTAAATATTAAATCACTTTCTTTGTTTAAGGAAGCAGTTTATATACTTCGAACCGCGCAAGTGGGCATCTTAGTATAGAGAAGTTTGTACATAGCATCATTTTTTTTTTGCCCAGAGGACATATATAGCATCATTTCAAAACATTGTGATATCAATCCTATATGGGACAATTTTGGTGGTTGCGCTCAACTTTTATTGTTTGAATATTTTAAATACTGTCTTGTTTTAAGGATTAATATCCTATATTCTAATGAAAAAGTTTAAAAATTTGAAATAATATATATGGCGCCTCCTTGTGTGCGTGTGTCCATTAGCATATTAATGCATGTATATAAAAATATAATGAGCGAGGGAAAAGAAAATAGTACATAAAATAGATGACAGAAATTTTATGTCCTTATATTTGGAAGAATAAAAGAAAATACAAAAGAGAGAAAATTAGGGGGAGAATTGAGGATAAATCTCCCATTGGCGAATTAATTGGAGAACGTGAAGTGAACTCCGTTTCCACAATATGCAACTGAGCTTGCATGAAGGTGCAAAATGGAATCAAATTTCCAAAAATGCAAATGCAACTTACCTTTCAAATTATGCAGATGAGCTTTCATGATATGCAACTGAGCTTTTACCATATGTAACTGAGCTTTGACAAAGGTGTGATGGACATTTCCTATTTTCCAATTAATTTGTTAGCGGAGGATTTTATCCCCAATTCTTGCGAAAAGTAATTACACTTATAATAATATGGGCATTATGTCTCATTTCTTTTACTTTCACTGCTGATAATTTGACAGCATTATATAGTTTTGACTACAAGAGTTGGCGAAGAGTTAACCCATATGTTTAACTCCAAAATAGTTTAATGACTTGTTTAATCTAGTTGTAAAATGTCTCATATCATTATTGTGATTTGTAAGACACTTTTAACTAACGCACATACATGTATCAATAAAATTAGTTAAAAGCATTGAATATGATCGGTTTAAGCATTATTAACATTGTTATATTTTAATATTATCAATTAAATGTTATTATTTTAATATGACCGGTTTGACTTTGAGTTGACCTCAATCTGACCCATTAATCCTTAAACTACTGCTTTGACTAGTTCAGTGTTTGGTTCGGTTTTTTAAACGTTGGAAGTATTAGATGGACCAGTTAAGAGGATGAACTTGGAAACCTTCAAGCTCGAAGATGAACCCCTCAAAAATGTTTCATATAGAAAAGCCCTAGAAAGGTATATAATAATTTAAAAGCAGATACATGAACAATCATAATCATCCCTTCATATTTAATACCTATAGGAATATTCATTATGGATGTGTCTTTAAGTCGTGTACGCAGCGAGGCTAGGGTTCTCCACGAGATTAGGACAATGAAGCAAACTCTAATGATTCAACAAAGGTATCTATCTCTCCTCACACACACATATATATATAATGTTTTTATGATTCGTTTTAAAAAAAAAAATATTCTTGTTTATTGATCTCTTAACTTAAATACTAAATTTAATTTGAGTATGAGAGATTTCCACAAAAAAACTCTAAGAAAATTTATATTGAATTATCTTTTTAATATCATGAAATTAGGATATAGAGGATTTACGAGAGTAAACAGTAATAATTTTAGTTTTAAAACATATTGTATTACGAGGAATGAGGCAGAGATCTATATAAATATATAAGCAAATCCTATATGTTTGGATGGAGAGAAAATTAAGGGAAAAATTAACAAGAAAACAGGAGAAAATAATTTTTCCTACACACACACATACATACAGCAAGTCTCGGAAGATGAGGGGGGAAATGGAGCATGGGACTATTGATCTTATTTTTCTTTTCACAAGGAGAGATTTTGAAGATAAGATAAATAATTTTCAAAATCACCTGCGGAGATAAAAGGAGACAAAAATGAATCCCAGATACTGCAATCCATATCCTCTGCTTCCACGACACAAAGAAGCTTATGCTAAACCCATCTTTGATGAACTTAAGAAACAAAGTAAGGAAAGGCCGGGGTTGATGAAATGTAAAAATAACACAAGTATTTTTAATTTGTGACTCTTTTTGGATGGCTTGATGAAATGGTTATTTATTATTGGAAAGTAACTAACTAACTGGGCCTCACTTAATTTGTCTTAGAAATCAAACCGGATGGATCTCCTCGTTATTTAGGTGAACATGATCTTTGTTTCTTGAGAATAAATTGTGCGTGGCTTCAATTGCCGCCCTAACTGCTTATTTGCAGCTCCTAGATATATCAACCTATAAGTCATCATATAATTTTCCATTTTCCAATTAACCATATTTAGTATTGTTATTATTTTATCAATAGCTAGCGTTTGAATTCCGAATCTTATTCATTTTTGCCCCTAAAATGTTGGACGCAGCCATCTTATTGGCAAGCAGTTGCAAGGATGGCTTATTATGAGTATGAAAAATAAGACTTGGTTTCTCTCTTCTATTTTCCCCCTTCTCTCCTCTCTCTCTCTCAGCCCCCCCCCCCCGGTCCCTTCTTTCCTACTTTTATACAGCAGCCTATTATAAGTCTTCCCCACGTCCACAAGATTTATTTGGTACAGAATATCATTATAAGGATGTCTGATTCAAATTCAATACACTTGATAATATCAAGATTTTTATATTGGAAAAAATATATCAATGGTGGTCTACAATGGTGCTACTTAATTTTTAAAATTAATTTACCATGTAAATGTGGAAATATGTTCTTAATTTTCCATACAATCTAAAAAAGAATCTTAAAAAATAAGTCGTGTTGTTTCCAAGCAGTATGATTTTTTCTTGCTATAGACACATTTTTCCCACATTAAAGTCCACATCTATGGAAGAACTATAAAAGAAGATTAAAAGACTACACAAAAAAATACTGATCCAGTTTTAAAGTTAAATGAAAGGTTTACTTTGACCATAATTTACATCATCATCACCTCCAAGACAGACCCTAGCACGTAGAATCCTGTCTGGTGCTATTAAAATATTGTTAAGATATCATCTTTATCTTACATTCTACCCCTATTAAAATAATGTTTTTAAAAAATGCATATTTTTTAAAAAAATTAGATGTTGCCATCTAAATTAATCTAAATGATTTATATTTGATTAACCTCCTCTGCTAAGCATATCGTTTAGCTTGGATGCTCGTTCGGGGAAACTAACAAATAGTAAATATGTAAATAAAAAACAAAAGCAAAAATGTCTCGTCCATGCTACGCGTGAAACATCATGAATAATGGGGGAGGGGCCTACATCTTTGTAATTATTCACTCAAGTCAAGAAAGTCATCCATATAATTGTAAATATTAAATCATCTTCTTTGTTTAAGGAAACAGTTTATATACCTCGAACCGCGCAAGTGGGCATATTATGGAAGATAGAAAAGTTTGTACATAGCATCATTTCTTTTTTCTTTTTAGCCAACACACGTAGCATCATTTCAAAACATTATTATATCATTCCTATGTAGGACAATTTTGGTGGTTCCTCTCAACTTTTATTGTTTGAATATTTTAAATACTGTCATTTTTTATGGATTAATATTATATATTATAAGCTTAAGGGTCATTTTAGACTTTTTGTTTTAGAAGTTTTTGAGAGGTATTACTGGATACTCAAAAGTTTTTTTTGGGATCAATATCATTTTGAAAGCGCTAAAACCGTAGCAATATTGCTCTAATCCTATCAGACCCAAACGATTAGCAAATGTCCTCACTCTTTTTTTCCTAGTCATACCTAAAAGTGAAAAAAAAAAAAAAACATTTTTGCACAATCCACCTTCTTCCCGACTTTGCCTTCTTCAAATCTCTGTCCTGGAGGCCATCGTCATGGTCAAAGGGGAGAGGAGACGCCACACACACTCCCAAATCTCTACCCAAAACAAAAGAAAAAAGATTCGAAATCGATTACGCACCGTATTACCAGTTAATAACTAAAATCAGACAGATACTAAAGTAGAAATAACAAGGAGAAGAGGGAATGGAGGGTGGTTGGCAAGGACGAGGACGAGGTTTCGAACTTTTTCTGGAGGCTGTGCAATTTTTTTTTTTTAATTTTAAGTGTAAATTGAATAAAAAGAGTAAGGTGATGCCATATGAGCATGCCACAACATAAAAAAAAGTCAACGTTTGTTGACCGTTTGGATTTGTTTCAGTTAGAACGATATTGCTACATTTTTAGCTCTTCTAGGATGGCATTGATCCACAAAAAAAAAAAAAAAAAAACCTTTCAAGTACCCAGTGATATTCCATGAAAATTTCTATAGTCAAAATGACCCTTAACCATATATTTTAATGTAAAAAGTTTAAAAATTTGAAATAATATATATGGCGCCTCCTTGTGTGCGTGTCCTCATGAGCATATTAATGCATGTGTGTAACAATT
>QFDD01120401.1:0-14334 GCA_006871305.1 Vachellia collinsii
TGATAAGAAAAGTTGTCAACCAACTTAACAGAGCAACAAAAGTTGTCAAGTTGGTCTGTTGAGTTGGTTGATAACTTTTTGTATCGTGTTGATAAATCCGACAAATGAAATGACAAATATTTTTATGCTTTTCACAACATCTCCTTTTAGGGTACCTATGTTATTCTATTGAGTCTTGGAAAACCAAAATTCCTAATGTATTAACAATTTTTGCAAAGAGATTAATAAGCGTTGTTATGCTATTGGCAACTTTTCTGTTGTATTATCTCTATTGTTCCATTGAGTTTGATAACTTTTTATATGGTATTAACAACTCTGACAAACGAAATGATAAATATTTTTATTCTTTGCACAAAATCTCCTATTAAAGTGTTTATGTTGTTCTATTGAGTCCTGAAAAATCAAAATTCCTAGCCTATTGATAACTTTTGCAAAATTTACAAGTGTTTTTATACTACTAATAACTTTCCTGTTGTGCTGCTATATTGCTTCGTTAAGTTGGTTGACAACTTTTTGTATGGTATTGGCAACTTCGACAAACGTAATGACAACTTTTGAATTGTTGTAGTAAATGTTGCTATTGAAGTTGTCAATACCTTTGCAAATTTTATCATTTACATTATAAGAGTTATTACTAAGTAAAATGTTACTTGCTTACATATATTATACATTTGCACGCAATATATAATCAAAATGGTTTGATAACCCAATGGTCACCAAACTTTTGAGGATTCAAGGTGGGGTGAGATCAAATCTCACCTTCACCACCTTGGCTCCCACTTAATTTAAATAAAAAAAAAAGTGTGTTGTGCCAAAAAACAGCCACCGCCCGTTGGATCTCCAGCCAGGTGGTTGTTGCCCCGGCATCAGCAGGCCAGTGAAGGTGCCTCATCATTTTTTTTTATATATGAGAGGTATTTTTGTCTTTTTCCACAAACACGCAAAACCTAAATTGTAGACACATACCAATTTGCCCTTTACCTTATTTATGGCATCAAAAGGATTTAGAGAATTCTAAAGGTATTTTCTAGTCATTTTCCCAAAAATAATTTTATAAAATCATTGGGTTTAAATATAATAACATGAAAATGCATCTTTGAAAAATAATTTGATTTCAAATTATTTGATGACACTAACATTAGTATGATGCATTGTGATATATAATTTAATTTTAAGCATGATATATTTTTATAAAAAGTGTATTTTAGCTTGGGAGAATTGGGGATAAGTCCCCAATTGGAAAATTAATTGTAGAATGTGATCTTCAACACATGCAATTAAGCTTCCATGTTTGTGCAACTAAACTTTTACATATGCAACTTTTACATGTATAACTAAGCAGATCCGATTCTTTAATTAATTCCCTAATGGGGATTTTTTTCCCAATTATCCTTTTTAGTTTTTTAGACGTTTCTCTGTTTTTTTCCCTCTCCATTGTCTTTCATGAACATCATCTACCCAATTTTCTCTGCCCATGGCTCTTTTATTACTCGTGGGGCAAAGAAACTACCCAATTTTCTCTGCCCATGGCTCTTTTATTACTCGTGGGGCAAAGAAACTTGATAGAATCACACGCTTAATAGAAGATAAGGATTTTTTTCAAAATGGTCACACTTAGGTGGATAGGTGTCCACTTCCAAATTAAATAGTTTAAAATACTCGTAGTATTATGTGATGTTATGAGAAGACCCAATAATTGTCCAATGTGACGATAAATTGGTTCAGGTGTCTCTGAAGACTTTGGCGACCAAGACCCTGCGAAATTTCCAAATTTGTGATGTTTTTTCCTTATAACACTCCGAGAATCATCATGTTCTTCATGGGATTCAGTAAAAGAGATTGCTTGTTACTTGCTTTCCTCATATGTTTGTTTTCTTATACTATTGTCGTATGTGCCTTGGACTCCATTACGTCCGCTGTGCTGATCCAGGAACCTGAAATAGTGAGCTCAAGGAATAACATGTTCACGCTGGGATTCTTCAGTCCTCAAAATTCCACAAATCGCTACATAGGAATTTGGTACATGTCCAAATCCTCTATTATTTGGGTTGCTAACAAAAACAACCCACTAACAGATTCTTCGGGGATTCTCACAATGTTAGAGAATGGCAATCTTGCTATTTTGAATGGGCAAAAACAGGTTGCCTGGTCAACAAATGTCTCCCATGTTGCATCAAATTCCAGTGCTCAACTGTTAGATTCTGGCAACCTAGTCCTCATAGATAGAATTACTGGCGCATTTGTGTGGCAGAGCTTTCTGCATCCTGGTAATACAAATATTCAAGGCATGGAACTTATTACTAACAAAAACACTGGCGAGAAAGTGCAGCTTACATCATGGAAAAGTCCATTTGATCCATCCAATGGAAGATTTTCTTACGGTCTTGAAGTCCGTAATGCAACTGAATTATTCGTGTGGGAAGGAAATAATCCTAAATGGCGTAGTGGTCCCTGGAATGGCTTGACCTTCCTTGGGATACCTAGGTTAACTTCATCCAACTCCCCAGATGGGCTTCTGATGAAAGAAGAGGAAGGGAGTCTTAGACTTTCTTTTTATCTACATAATTCTCTCATTACTACTACTTTAGTTTCTCAAGGTGTATTAGAGCGAAGAACATGGAATTCCCAGATGCATACATGGGAACTTTTGAGGACAATAGGTTCTTCAGGTTGTGAAGTTTTTGGCAAATGTGGTCCATTTGGGGTTTGCAATGGGCAGAGCTCCCCAAGCTGTAGCTGTTTGAGAGGGTTTGAGCCAAAGAACAAACGAGAATGGGAAAGGAAGAATTGGACCAATGGCTGTGCAAGAAGAGAACCACTTCAGTGTGCAAGAGACAAAAATGATTCTGAAACCAGCGAAAAAGATGGTTTTTTTATGCTACAAAAAGTAAAAGTACCAGATGATGCCCAGGTGTTAGCTTCTTATGCTACGGATGCTTCACATTGTCAAACTTCATGCCTCAATAATTGCTCATGTAAAGCTTATGCTTATGAAACAAACCTTGGCTGTATGGTTTGGAGTGTGGATTTACTTGACATTCAGAGCTTCTCCTATGGAGGGCTTGACATTTACATACGTTTAGCCAACTCAGAATTAGGTAGGTATTTAATTTTAAAGAATGCTCTCTCTGTTTTTTTTTTTTTAACATGAGCAAGCGTTTGGGGGTGGGATCAAACCTGCATTCTAGTGCCACACAGCGCACCTTTGGTGCCACTTGGCCAAGAGGTTGTTGGGAAAGAAAGAAAGGTCTCTGAAACGCCAAAGAGCACACCTATTTTCTGTTCAACGTGGTTCTTCTACACACATAAGATTTGGTACAACTTGAAATTTCATCTAAGCAATATCCATCTTGCTATTTGATTATTTTTGCATCATGTCATGTTATCAATCTCAGGGCGATGTTACTTCATAGTTTATTTTCAATCTATATTAATCGTAAGTTCTTTAAAAGAATTATGAAATTTTTGGGGCAGTTTTCTTTCAAGGAGTCAACTAGCATGGTGAGGAGCTTTATTTTATGTTACTGTACTTCTTAATGTCTTTTAATGACAATACATGTGGTATAGTTTTGAACTTATTTTTAGCAAATGAAGGCTGTCTAAACGTTCTCCTTGTCGTTGAAAAACAGGCATAGCCAAGAGGAAAATGACAAGACCTATTATATTATCAGTTTTGATAGGAACAATTCTCATTACCGTATCTGGATATTTCTTATGGAAAAAATGCTCAAAGCAAAAAGGTGATTTTCAATTTTATTGTAAGAGTTCATTACATTCAAGGGACAGGTGATTTTGTTTCCGATTGTCTATATATGAAACAATCTTAACTTTGTCGTTTTAGATAATCTATCGGATATTTGAGTCTCAACATTTTGATACAGAATAGCAGTATATGTTTTTCAAGGTATTGAAATGGAAAAATGTGTTGAACACAGGGGAAATGCAAACTGTTGACAAAAGGATTATGACTTTGAAGCAAGTCCATATTTCAGAGCTATTATTGTTTGATTTTAGAAAGCTGGCAGCTGCAACAAACAACTTTGACATGGCTAACAAACTTGGGCAAGGTGGCTTTGGTCCAGTTTACATGGTAACTTTCGTTTTTTTAACTTTATCATCTTTCATTTCATTAGAAATTGATGTTTTTTATCATCTTATTTCAGGGAAAATTGGAAGATGGACATGAAATAGCAGTAAAAAAACTATCAAGATCATCTGGACAAGGCATGGAAGAATTTATAAATGAAGTGGAATTAATTTCTAAGCTTCAACACCGAAACCTTGTTAGGCTTCTTGGCTGTTGCATTGAAGAAGAGATGTTGGTTTATGAATACATGCCAAACAAAAGTTTGGATGCATATATCTTCGGTTAGTGCACATCGTCCATGCTCATGAATAAGTTGGATGTTTAAATGCCTAGCAAAAGATAAAGATCAGGAAAGATTGGAAAACTTAATTGATTGTTGACGAATATATAAATAAATATGGGTTTAGTATTTGAATTCATTTTACAAGATTTTATTACTTAGTTAACATGATCGAGAAGTGCTTCCCTTGTTTCTAAATTACGTGTGTTTTCTATGTCTTGATGTGCAAGTTCAATTCAGTATGTATAGAGTATTAGTTACGGTACATGTATCTAATTGAACACACATGATCGCCTAGTGTACCAAATACTGCAACCATTTCCTGCATCATATTGTAGGAAGTGAGTCAAAAGTCTTATATCGAACATTTGCCTTCATTAAATATTTCCTAAAACAATCTTTTATAGATCCAAAGCACCAAAATCTTTTAGATTGGAGAAGGCGCTTCAACATAATTGAGGGAACAACTAGAGGGTTGCTTTATCTTCATAGAGATTCAAGACTGAGAATCATACATAGAGATTTGAAGGCAAGTAACATATTATTGGATAAAGAAATGAATCCAAAGATATCAGACTTTGGAATGGCTAAATTGTTTGGAAGAAATGAAGATCAAGCAAATACAAAAAGAATTGTTGGAACATAGTAAGTGCTCATTTTGCTTTTCCTATGATAACAATTTTAATAACATATTGAGAGCTCATCGAAGATTTAATGTTTAATTACAGCGGCTACATTTCTCCCGAGTACGCAACTAGAGGACTTTATTCAGAGAAATCTGATGTTTTTAGCTTTGGTGTTTTGTTGCTAGAAATTATTAGTGGAAAGAAAAACACTAGCTTTTATGAAGAGGCAGAATCTTTGACACTTCTAGGATTTGTAAGCCTCTCCCTCCAAATTTTACACTCCTTTCCTGCAAAAACTCTAAAATACCCTGTCCCAATGCATAAAACATCAAAGTTTAACTGCTATTGTTTTTCCTTCTTCATTTTTCTAGGCATGGAAATTATGGATCGATGGCAATGTTAGACCTCTAATAGATCCGCAGATATATGATCCAAGCTTTTACAAGGATATATTGAGGTGCATACATATAGGTCTTTTGTGTGTTCAAGAACTTGCAAAAGATAGACCCACTATGGCATCTGTAATGTCGATGCTTCAAACTGAGATGATGGATATTCCTCCTCCAAGCCAACCTGCATTCATCCTCAGGCAGGCTATGTCTTGTGCAGCAGAGCAAACTGTAGACAAGAATGAGTTATGTTCCATAAATATAGTAACTATTTCAAATTTGAAGGGGAGATAGACTGGGGTTTGTTGTGATTATGTATCATTTGTAAGATCTAAAATACATTATTCAATGATGTATATAATTCCACGATATTCAGTAGGGTAGCTGCAACCCTTGTTTTGAGCTACAAAAAATTTTTGTATTTTATTAGCCTTGTTTGTTTAATGTGTTTTTCTGCATGTTATGAATACTTGGGGTCATGTTCCCTCCTTTGAATGCTCAATTGTGAATGTAAGATTTGATTTATTCTGCTGACCATCTCCTTTCATAGACTCCATATATTGTAGTGCTCTTCAAAAATGCTCTTGCTATTTCTACTGCATGTGTTGCATCATCATAAATGCACCTAGCAGTCCTCTGTCATGTGCGTGCAAAAGGGTTTGTTATCTCCAAAAACTTTGCAAGTTCTATCTCTTGTTCCCCTGATAAAAGATAGGAAACTACTAAATTTTTAATTTGCATGTAAGGGTATTTCAATTTCTATTTCAATTTACATATACTTGTCTATCATCTTGAGTGCACCTTTTGCCTTTGGCTGTCATGGATAGGATAAAACAGGCGTTTCATGGCGCAATGCATTGAATCCGGTATGTAAAATTTTAACAACACTGAAGGAAATAAATGAGAATGAAATAGTTTCAGAACTTTGACACCACATTTTTCTTTTTTTTAAATGCTATTTCCAAATGCTTTCTTTCCATTTGTCATTGTTAAATGTAAGTACAGATTCTAAAGAGAATTTTGGGTTGGTTCAATTTACCTGAAGAAGAGGGACTAAAGGAAAATTTAGTAAGCTTTCACAAACACATACAAACAGAGAGCATAGTGTTTCTCCTAAACACAAGGTGCTGCAGTTATTTCGGCAGAAGGAAAGGTTCTTGCTTCAGATTCTGAACTCTTACCTTACTACTAACATGCATTGTCAATCAAGGTTCAGCTAATTGGTTTTTTCAATGATGTATGGTCAGATAGGAGAACTATACTATTTTTATTTCCCTATTCCTTTGCTTCATTGCTTTTAATGTGGTTATTGTTAATAAGACAGATTCTATTGTTTTTCTTGTTTCGGGTAATAATTCAATTGCTCTTGGCAGGCATGAATGGAGAAAGAAGCGAATTGTGAAGGCTACGAGTGCCTACTTGGTAGTCCATGAAGTCTTTGTTACTGCTCAATTCCCATGTCCCATCTTGTGGTTGTTTTTCCTCTGTAGCCACCGTTTCTCTTTTAAAATCTAATTTTGGTGTTTGTTTTCACTGGAAAAAAATGCACCAGTCAATGAATTAACTGTCCAATTATGATAAAAATTAAGAATTTTGAGAACTTGGCCATCTAGATTGGATTTGACAGCTATTTCATTGAACGTAAGTTGGAATTACCTGTATCTTTCCTAAGACAAAAGAATTATGTGGTTATTAAAATAGAATTTGCCTGGTTTCTTCAATATATGAGAAATACTTACATACTCCTGGAGTGCCACGTCATCCATGTTCTGTCCAATGAGAATGTTCCAAGTGTTCTCTATTGTGGATCTCATATCCCATAAATTTCTCTTAATTATTCCTCTTTTTCCATAATAAATATCTATTGTAATGGGTTATGGAAAAATGAAAATAATCAAGAGAAATTTATGAGATATGGGATCACAATATATGACACTGAACATTGTTATTGGGCAGAAGAACATGGATAACATGACACTCCGGGAGTATGTAAGTATTTCTCTGAATATATAGCCATACTTGCACTTTCATCTTATCTTGTTGTAAAGGTTGGCAAGAGCAGATATCTCATTTATAATGTCCACCTTCTACAAAGTTACAAGTTGAATGAGTAATCACTTTGTAAAATAACATTATTTAATATATATATATATATATATATATATAAAACATTGTAAGTCAAACTTGGTAATATATATAAATGTCTTTAGAAGACTTTGATGGTGGACTCTTACTTTGATCAACTATGATGGGCTAACCATAATTTCGGTAACTACCAACTTTCTCTAGTAACTTGAATTCAAATCACGTGTGAATTTGAGTAAAAATGGTTCAGCTTAACTCAATAGTCTTTGGTGACTAATTGAGCACTAACTTCAATTACATCAATTTTCAATGTGTGACTCAGAGAAAGCTTACAAAATTAAATGTTATTGATCAAAGGTAGCTTCCTTGGAAGACTAGAAAATGGTCTCACTTCAAGAAAAATTTATCAATGAATGAAAATATTTAAAAATTAGTGAACTTTATGTCAAGTAAGATTAAAACATTAGTGAACATTAAGTAATGAATACGACTATTCCAAGCCATTGGAGCAGAGAAAAGCAGGCAAATAGTTGTCCATCACGGCAATCAAAAACCCACAATTAATAACATAGCATGTTCACTCTTGGATTCTTTAGCCCTGAGTATTCCACAAATGGATACTTAGGAATTTGGTTTAAACTAAATCCACTCTTGTTTGGGTAGCCAAAAGGAATGACCCACTAACAGATTTGGTTTAAACTAAATCCACTCACTATGTCAGAGAATGGCAATCTTCTTGTTTTCAATGGGCAAAAACAGATTGTTTGGTCAACCAGTGTCTCACATATTGCATCCAATTCCAGTGCTCAACTCTTGGATTCTAGCAACCTTTGGCTAAGATAATTATATCAATAGCATAGAAAATGAGTTATTTGTAACAAATTTATGTTAGTTTTACCACCTTCTTTAGTCATATACATTGGAATTACTCCTTGATAAAAACCCCCTTAATATGTGTGATTAAAAGGGATTCTTTGAGGAAAAATTATAAATTTGTTACACATGCTAACACTCATACTTTGGATATCTATCTACTCTTTGACGCATGAGTCTTTGTTTAGGGTTTAAAAGAAAAGGAAAAAACAAAATGAAACCAAGTAATGTCTGATATTCAAAAATCTTTGTATATGTTCAAAGGAAGGTTGATAGAAATGAGGGAGAATTTGGACCCTTTGGCTAATTTTATTAGTCTTCCACAAAAAAAAAAAAAACATCAATCTTTTATGTACAAAAATTTCTATCGTTATTTGACTGTCAATCAAGACTGCAGCAACTAAGGAGTGTTCCTTTAATTCACTTAGAAATTTATTACCCTGTTGTGCTTGTACTTTAAGGCTTATAGATTTCAGGGTTGCCTTAGACACCATTATTTCACCTCGGTTTATCAGATATTCTAAAACTGTAAGTTCTAACAACAGTGCCGAAGACAATAAGATTCTCTATGTAGGATCCTATATTTCTGACTCCAATCTCATATGGGTGACTAATAGAAACCAAGCATAGCTGAATTTTTCCAGGGTTCTTAATATAGAAAACAAAGGCTAAATTAGACCTGTGATATGATATTTTCTACAAAGATGAATTACAGTATAGTTGCTTCATTGACCCGCCAATTTGGACAGACATTGACGAGTCATTACTTGAATGACATCCCATGGCTACATCTTACTATCAATCTTCTTATTGTGGGACATCACTTTGAAGACTTTGCTTACGTTTCCTGTTCCAAAATACTTCCTCATTTTTTTCTATTTCCCTTGAATCTAGTTTTTCCAATACACACAGGCACAAAATTTGGGTATCCCATATTCACAAATATATGCATACATAGCTACGCACGCACGCACGCAAACAAAAGCCAATGAATAAAAAATTACTCCGCAGAGTCCATATAAAGGTGTGGGGCAGACAAATTTGAGAAAATCACACAGCCCAGCAGAAGATTAGGAGTGTTGAAAAATGGTCACACGAATCGTTGAACGAGTAAGTTACATAACTGGACAACATGAAGAAAAACTAGTAGTTACGCTTGTTTAGATTTTGAAAAGTGATTGTACACAATCGAGGTAAGTATGTAAGAGGAGTTTTATCTCGACTTGTATGAAAATGCTTCTAAAAGCTATTCCCAAACAAACTTAAGTCACTACAAGTATTGCTTGTAGTGTCGGATAACCACAGTAGAACACGTGGAGAGCTATCCTTTATAGCATTCTAGAACTCATTTTCTTCCTCCATTTTCAAAAGCTATCATGTTTTTTAGTGCATTCAATAGATACACTTGCTTGTTAATTGCTTTTCTTATATTCTTTTTTGTTGTTCCGGTTCGTTCCTTGGACTCCATTACATCATCTCTACTGATACGAGAGCCTGAAACAGTAAGCTCAAATAATAGCATGTTCAAACTGGGATTCTTCAGTCCCGGGAATTCGGCAAATCACTATGTGGGAATTTGGTACAAAAAAGTTTTACTCGCTGTAATATCTCTTTTAATTAAGAAAGCTAAATATAAGGCTCCTTCATAAAGTGTCAACATCTTCAACAGTTAGCAAGCGTTGTATATAGAGAGTTCCCATCTTTACGGATTATAAATTTGATCTAGACATTAAAAGCAGTGCCCCACAATAAGAAGATTGATAGTGCATCTTCAATGTAGTCATATTATATCACTGTACCGTACTGACTCAAATTGGAGCATAGATTATCAATCTCCATCAAGATTGGCAGGTCAACGAAGTAAGACGCTTGAAACCAAATTGGCTTCCGGTTCACATGGAAATCCTTATAATACAACTCGTTCCATCCTTCTCTTGTTCAAATACCATGTAGGACCATGACTTCTTGAAAAATTTATTTAGAAATGAAATGGTATAATTTTGTTTGTTTGTTTCTTTCTTTGTTTTTGTTTTTGTTTTTTTTTTGAAAAGGGACCCATTCACTCTGTTTTCATCAAGGTCTAATTGGTCGTTGGAGGAAAGGCACGTTATCTCAACCTAATCTCCATAGAGAATATGTTAGAGAACGTAGGTATCACGTCCTCTACTCATCAATCTTTGTTTAGGGTTGAAAAAACAAAAAGAACAAAACCATGTCAATCTTATAGTAATATATACAAAATTCACTATTGCTACTTTGACCTTTGGCTTTGCCTATCAAAGTTGCTGCAGCTAAGGATTGCTCCTTTGAACCATGGGTCTTAATTCACTAGGAAATTTATTACCTGTTGTGCCTGTACTTTCTGGCTTTTGTGTAATACTTTATGCTTAGAAACATCATTAGTGTCTCTCTCATACTCAAGAGGAGTGGATCTTAATATCCGTGAAGCCCATTCTGAACCTGGTAGATACAACATTCCAATAAAAACTTTTAACATAATGATATTTCTTGATCAGTTGATTTCTCAACTTGTCCAATACATAGATTCTAAATTATTTACTGATATGGATACAGAAGGAGTTGAAAGTAGTCATTATAGTTATAGTGGCAGTAGGAGTAATTATTATTGTTACTGCATGTATTGTTTGGTGGTGGACTGGTAGATATTCCAGTGTGTTTTCCATTTCTATGTTTAAGATATTTGAAAGAAGATTTATGTTACTGTTTCTCCTGGCTAGCTGTCTTTCTTTCATTCTTTTCTTTTATATTATGCTTGAATTACAGCTAAAAGGAAAGGAAATAAAGGAATATTAGTGCTGAAAACAGCAGAATTACATCTAACAGACCAAAGCGCAAACCAACTGAAGACATGAAAATAACTAAATTAGAGGAAATGCCACTATTTGATTTTTGGAATCATTTCAACCATAACAAAACTTTTCAATTCTGCTAATATGCTTGGAAGAGGTGCCTTTGGTTTTGTATATATAGTAATTTAATCACATGAAGTTCAGATTCTTCAATAATATTTATGAAGTAACTGCTTTAATTTAACATATTTTCTTGCATGGAAAATTGCAAGATGGGCAGGAAATCGCACTAAAGAGGCTCTCAAGAGCATCTGGACAAAGGCTGGTAGAATTTATAATGAAGTGGATGTTATTTCATATCTTCAATTCATATACTCATCTTGCTATCATTTTGGGGTTATTAATGATTCGAAGTATTGTTAGTTTAATGGTATTTCACATGATTTCACCCGAGTCTGTGGACATAACGACATGAAAAAGGCATTAAGATCACACAAACTGAGCCAAAAACTTGCACATGATTTCAACCAGCGCCTATTATGAGGGTACTTGAGTCACCTCAGCGTAAGCTATGACCACAAAGCATGAGTTTCTGATGCATTCTGACTCCTAGTTCTTATGCATAAATAGAGCAATCAAAGGAAAAGGTAAGGGCTTTGATTATGGAATAGAAGAAATAGCTAGGGGTTGCTCTAGAGGCTTAGGAGCCATGGGCTGAGGGACTCAAGATATGCAGCAATCATGACTTCAATTCATAGTATGTGATTATTGTTATTTCTGATGATTTCTTTAATGTTATGGTTGCCCACTCATTTGTCTTTTATATAATACTGCCTATAATCTTTAATATAAAATCTAGATAATGTGCTTACTTTGATTCTAAATGCACGGCATCAATCCATTTTGTCACAAAAAATTATAATTTTTTTCCCAAAATATCCTTATTAATTGCTTATGTTTTGAGATTTCTATCAAGTAGTTTCAATACACATAATTGATTCAAGTGTTTTAGGAGTCAACATTCATTTATTACAAATAATTAACGTAACTACTTTGCTAAATATTCTCAAATCAGTTATATATCTCTTTCACTATAGTCAGTATTAAATTGGTGGCCTCAAGTTTGTGATTTATTATTTGGGTGGTGTAACTGAGAAAAGAAAAAGAAATTATGCTTTGAATATTGAGTCGTGGGGATCAATATAACATAAATATATCTACCAACACAACAAAATCATATTCCGTTAGAATTAAATTAATCAAATTAATTAAACATATAAGGAACCATGGGTTATTTGATTAAAATGCCTATTATTAGCTCCAAAGATGCCATTACGTAATTGAGAGTCGTAGACTATCAAAATATAATGTTAATGCAATTAATGAGAGTAGAATGATGCTAAGAAATATTCAAAATTATAATATTGCTAGCCGTTATTTTGGATAATCTTAACTACAATCAACATAGTTTTGACATCGTTTTTGGTTTGAAACATTTTGAAATACACCTAACAAACTAACATTTATGATTCATGTGTGAAAAGAGGGAAAAAGGATTTTATGACATTACATACGGTTGCTGAAATAATTCATCATATGATAGTCACAGGATAATACTAAATGACTGGGTGCATAGACAGCAACCTCAATCAGGATTGAAGGGGTCAATGAATTAATATCACAGTGCTTTATAAATGCAGATTACAACCCAATAAAGAAAAGCAAGTGTTAGGAGGTTCGAGGAAAGTGACGTTATTAAATTTCACAACCGACCTTAAACAGAAAGAAAACAAGTCAACGTTGGGTATGGAAAATTCTACCAAGTAAATAGGACGTCTGGTTTTCTGGTCCTTGAAGTAATGGGATTAACACCCCCCCCCCCCAAAAAAAAAAAAAAAACCACACACACACAGTCCTCATAGAATTAAGTTTTTGTGCCTGTTGTTGATCACAGTCTTGGACAGTATTCTATAATCTCTATTCGCCATAGAGTCCAACACCGTAATCTCTAACAACAATACATATAAACTTGGATTCTTCTTTGCCCAAAAGAAGGGGGAAAGAAGGATTCTAGCTCTAGTACGAAGTGATAGTCATTAGTATTTCTTTCTTGTGTGCAGGTGCACGTATGTGAGCATGTGTGAAATACATACATATATGGTGATCATCCCTCATGACATGTGATAGGGTGTGGTAGACACACACAGCTAGCTAGAAATAAAATTGTGCGACTGGTTTGCCGTTAAGTCTTTTATCCTCTTGTGGCCAAAAATAAGAGTCGTTGCTCTTCCAGTCTTCCTTTTGTCATTTGGTTGAGCTCACAAGAAAATAGAGAGGGGCTTGCTATTTGGGTTGACCACAGTCAAGGCTCCCTCCAGCACCTTCTCTTACCTCAGACTTGTGATCAACAATATTAATAGGGAAATGCTCCTGCTTGTGATGAAGTGGAAAACGAGACACGGAGTACTAACAATCGGGGGCTGGTTTTCCTCATGGGATTACTGCCCATTTCTCTCATGCTCTTAAGCTTCTGTGTAGGTTTGGTCACTGCCTTGGACTCCATTACATCATCTGTAATCATCAAAGATTCAGAAACTATAAGCTCCAACAACAGTTTGTTCAAACTCGGATTCTTCATCCCCCAAAATACAACAGACCGCTATGTAGGAATCTGGTATGTCTTCAATTCCAAAGTCACATGGGTGGCTAACAGAAACCAACCGTTGCAGGATTCTTCTGGGGTCATCACTATATCTGAGGACAAAAATCTTGTAGTATTGGATGGGAATAAAAAGGTTTTCTGGTCATCAAATTTGTCAAGCAAAGGATCAACTTCCACTGCCCAACTTCTTAATTCTGGTAACCTTGTGCTGATAGACGACCATACAGGAACGACATTATGGGAGAGTTTCCAACATCCAAGTCACACAGACCATTCAGATCTGGCAATTAGTTCACACCAGAAAACAGGTATATCAAGAAAAAACCCTTCGGAAAGAAAATTGGCTTACACCACCAGAAAAAACAAAGTAGGAGAGCAAAACGTTCAAGAGGACTGTGATACTTATAACTACTGTGGGGCATATGCGATCTGTGACTCCAGTAATTCACCAACCTGCAGTTGTTTGAAAGGGTTTGAGCCCATGAATACCAATGCATGGAATAACCAAAATTGGACAAGTGG